>LOEQ01006039.1:28870-46101 GCA_001685075.1 Bramus lutescens
TTTTTAGACAGGGTTTCTCTGTAGCTTTGGGTCCTGTTCTGGAACTAGCTCTTGTAGACCAGGTTGGCCTTGAACTCACAGAGATCCACCTACCTCTGCCTCCCAAGTGCTATGGTTAAAAACATGTGCCACCACTGCTCAGCTAAAACTTATTAGCTTCTTAATGAATATCAATTAGAAAACTAGAGTGGAAGAATCATTTTAAAATATATACCTTAATATTTCTGGTTTGAGCCTCTATCTAGCTCGTTGACAGATTGCTTTGTAGTCTTTACCCAGCCTTGGGTTCAATCCCCAACATAATATAAACTGGGAGTGGTAGCACATACTGTAATCTCAGCACTCAGGAGATAGAGGCAGAATAATCAAAGTTCAGTACTGTCTTCAGTTCAAGATCATCTCTGGCTACATAGCAAATTTGAGGCCAGTTTGATACACAAGATCCTGTCTCAAGCCAGCAAACAAAATACAAAGAAAAACTAACAATAATGTATATGAATGGGTATTCTAGAAACAGTACAAGGAAATCAAACTATTACTGTTCATATTTATATTATTATTATCTGCTTCTAATTTTTACTAGGTAAATAATAATGAAATGGTTTCTTTACAACGAGAGCCTAATAATCCCTATGATAAGAATGCGATTAAAGTGAACAATGTGAATGGAAATCAGGTTGGTCATTTAAAGCGAAATCTTGCAGCTGCCTTGGCCTTTCTCATGGACAACAAATTGGCACAAGTGGAAGGGTATGTGCTTTTAGAGTTTGTTTTAGTGATTGTGATTTTTAGTTCTCTTTGAATAAATACACATTTCCTAAGCATCTGGAAGTGTTGTGGCACCATACTTTGGTGTACTTTCAGACATGTTCAATTTTCTTCTTTGACTTTCCTATCTAGCTATCAAATAGATGTACACTTATTTTCTTATTATTACCATGGAGGAAATCAAACTTGCAGTTGTACTTAGCTTCCCGCCTCATACTCCTTCAGATTCTGCATGACAAGTATGCCTTAATAGAGGAACTTCTGCTAGTGGGGTGTTTTTTCTGTCGTTTGAAACGAGGTTTTGCTGGTAGAGCCTGACCTTGTACTCCCCACCCTGCCTTAGCCTCCGGTGTACTAGAATTAGTAATGGGCACCATCATGCTTAGCTCACTTGCACATTTTAGAGTTTTCTTCATTTCTTACTGGAAATAAAATCGAGATATTCTGTATAATAATTTTCTCTCTGAATGCAGAACTTACTAAGAATTGTCTTTTGATAAATGATAGATCTGGAACATGTTGTCCATTGATTGGGACTTAGGAAGTGGCTGCCCTTTAGCGAGGGCATATTCTCAGCCAGTTTTCTCACCATTTTGTTTCTGATTGTTAGTATTTCATTTTTCATTCTGATTACTTGTTCTCTGTTAGTGTTTGTGATCTTGTTGTAAATATTTGGGATAGTTATATCCTAATCCTAATGCTTAGAATATTCATCCCACCTGATTTGGAAGATAAAATAAATGGTTAACATCACCTTTGCTTTTTCTTTATAAATTTTAGTGAACATTAGATGCTAAAACTATCCTGTAAGATATATGCATTATTTTGCTAATTTTGCAATCTTGCATGTAACTTGTCTTTTGTGAACTACTTTATCCTATAATCTCAAGTTGCTTTGACATCCTGTTATAAAAACACTTTTTTTCCTGATTGTTGATTTTATTTCTTTTTCTGTTTTTCAGATTTGCTTAAACAATCCCTTCTTGTTTTACATTTTTGTGTTTGAGTGATATATTTAATATATTCAGAATTAGTATAAAAATAACTTTCAGTTCCTTATTTTTTTCCCTTTACTATAATAGAGTAGTTCCTTATGGTGCAAATAATGCTTTTACCATGCCTCTTCATATGACTTTTTGGGGAAAAGAAGAAAATAGAAAAGTGGTTTTAGATCAATTGAAGAAACATGGATTTAAATTGGGTTCCACATTGAAAGGTAAGTTTGATAATGTGAGATGCAGGGATTGTAAAGTAATTTGTCTCTTTTAGTTTGGTTGGCTAAAGTAATGTCTGCAAAATACTTTAAATACTTTAAATTATAATTCCTCTTTTTATAATCTTTTGAAGTGAAGAACTGCTGACTTTTCCTTTTATATTTCGATTGAAATGATAGATTCTGAGGAATATATCAATGTGTTTATTTTGTCACTGTTTAGCCATCATAGATTACTCATACAAAATGAGATAGTTAATCTTATGAGTCCACCATTATATGTCCAAATCAGAACTTCATGTTTGTAATTATAGATTCATTTATACACAAAAAATGCACACAAGAAGGGTCAATGTTCCCTATTTAATTTTCCCCAATAGTAACCTAATTCTTTATTTTAAACATTTATTTTTTATTAACTTTTAACAAAAAAATTGTTTAGTAGGGAGATAAAAGGAATTTGCTGTTCTCTTAGAATTTATTCAAATAATATGCAATTGTTTTTAAAACGTGCTTTTTTTTTCTTTTGGGAATGATTTAGTATTTAGCTTTATTTTTCTTAGCTTTAGGGATATATTTCAGTAGTAGATCATTTATATACTTTTTTATATTCTTTGCAGTTTTGGGACTATCCATACTAGGCGGTTATTCTGCCACTGAGCTACAACCCCAGGACTATGGGATTTTTTAATACTGTTTGGTATTTACATTTATTTCTGGTGCTTAATTTCTTTTTATTTGCTCATTTTATTTTTTTCTTTTTGGAAACTGTAGATTTAAGATTGAGTTTGGAGAATAGTTTGGTCTCTGGAAGAGCTGGACCAAGATATAATATGCCAGCTCATGTTGCAGTACAGATGACAACTGAACAGGTAAGCTTTATGTTGTTGTTTGTTCATTTTTTTATCTAAAGTCAAGGTCTCATGTAGACTTACCTCAAAATCATTTTTGTCTTAGTTGGGGTTTCCATTGCTGTGAAGAGATACTATGACCACAGACACTCTTAAAAAGGAAACCATATAACTGGGAGGCTTACTGTTTAGGAGCTCAGTCTATGGTGGAACATGGTGGCATGCAGGAAGACAGACAACTGGAAGTGGTCTCTCACTGGGCATGGCTTGAGCATGTATGAGAACTTAAAGCCTGCCTCCACTATGACAGTATTCCAACACAGCCACACCTCCTACTAGTGCCACTCCCTTTGGGGGCCAATTTCTTTCAAACCACCACAAGTGTGTGGCTGAGAATGGCCTTGAACTCCTGGTCTTCCTGCCTCTGACTCAAATATTGGGATTAGAGGTTTGTCACCATACCTGCCTCAGGTATGTTTCTATCTTATACTGTATGTAAATTTTTACTGATAAAGGTTGCTGCTTAAAAGAACAGGATAAATATGTATGAGTTGGTATTAGTGATCTTTAGTTGTGTTGTTAAAATTATAATGAAAACTAGTGTATAGCATATAGAATGTAGATATTTATTTGCAAATATAATCAGTGATAAGAATTATACTCATCCCTTTTAATTCACAGAAACTGGAACCATCCAATCACATACACACAGCACTTTTTGCATAGAATCACTGCAAATCTCATGTTTTAAACAATTTCTAAATTATATCTGCTATAAATATAAAAGATATGTAGCAGACTATTGTTTAGGGAGAGACAAGAGAAGTCTATGTAGAGAGGTTTAGTACAGACGTAAACATTGTATGACTCACAATATTTTTGATTAGCTACATCTATGAAAAGGAGGATGGGTTCACATTTATGTGTTTATACAAATAGAAAATTATAGATACATTGTGTATGTAATATTTTCATATTTAAATTTTCAGAATGTCCAAGTGGTAATAAAAAACACTAGAATGTGAAAATTATTCTCGCTCTTCAGTAAGGTTGCAAATTCAGTATTAAAAAACTTAAAATCTTTGATATTACTGTAATTATTTTGCCTAATTTCTAATCCAGGATATTGTTAAACCAAGTTACTCTGAAAAAATGTATATGATGTTTGTTAATGTTAATATAAATAATTTGGACAATAACATTGAAACCTTTTTATGACTGTTTGTCCACCAGTGGTTTTAGACTAAAGCATTCAAACATTTTATATCTGTTTATCTACTAGAGGTATTCTTTTTATTTTCCAAATACAGTTTTCCTGAATGTTGAAAGGGCATGAGCTTGTGCATGGTGGGCAAATCGTAGTCCACTTCTATTAGGCTGGCATGATGTTTTCTAGATGACTGACTGCATATGTATCCATATGTTAATTTGTAAAGACATACAGTGTAAATTGCTTTAAAACTGAACTAGATCAATTTAAATGATCAGCTAAATTAGTCTAATAATGGGTTTACCCTAACAGGACATTCTAATAGGTTTGCCAAAATAGTTTAAATGCTAGCAGAATCATAGAGTTCTAATGGGAGAGAGAAAATTGGCAATTTAACTTCTTTCATGTTCTAGATTTCATGAAAATAAGACACAGGCCATAGTTCTCTGCCTAAACATGCAGGGTCATTTGTGCACATGTCATAGGACTTAAACTTCACTACTGTCCTCTCAGTATCTTTAGGATTAGGCCTTGTAGAAGGTTGGGCCAGTGCTCTCTCAGCAGGCTATATCTATGATCCTTTGTAGCTCTTTTATATATTTATATGAAATGAGTACATTTACTTCTGTAGAAAAATCACCTTGTAATGCTTTTCAGTGAGTGATTTACTATCTCAGATACTTATTTTATGTATGCTTCATTTGACTTATTCAATGTAAATGATTTGAAACCTAGAGATTACATATAATTTTCACTTTGTTTTTAATCAGCATTTATTATTTTTTAACTGTAGCTCAAAATGGAATTTGACAAATTATTTGAAGATTTAAAAGAAGATGCCAAAACTAATGAGATGGAGCCAGCTGAGGTACAGAACCTATATACTTAAAAAAAACTGCTTTATATTATATAAAAAGTTTTATAATGACTTTGCTTTTCAAAAGTGTGCAATATACTTTGAGCTTAACCATATTCATAACCCATTACATTCTCCTTTCTCTCCTGAGTATTTCCATGGAGTGTTTCTTCTGTTTTTCAAGTCAGAATGAATAAAACTGCACTATGCAAATATGCTGCATTTTTTTCATCTCTTCATTTATTGACAAATGACAGATTAACCTTGGAAGAGCTCACTCACAGCTGGATTATATGCATATGTAACTTTTCTAGATACCTTTATATTGATTTTGATAATGGTTGCACTAGCTTACATTTCCAATAGCATTATAGAAAAGTTTCTTTTTTCCTAAGACCTTGTGAACATTTTTCTGTTTGTTTAAAATTATACCTGTTCTTACAACAGTGAGATGGATTTTCAGTGCATAGCTAGGGACATTGGGCACTCTTTCACATGTATATTGGCTATCTGTATTTTGCGGTTTTGGAAATGCCTGTTTTCTTCATTTCCTCATTTGTGGATAGACAGTTTCAATTTCAGAAAAGGATTCCAGAAACTCAAGAAATTATTTATGGAACTTAGTGATTGAAAGCAGTTAATGGACTGCCAAGATAGTTTAGAAATTGGGGCAGTCTCTGCTAGCTGCATGTCTGTTTTAGGGTTGACATATAGAAAATATAAAGAACTTAAAAATATAAACCAATATTTCAAATGTATTGAATTATTAACTGTCTTAGTAATTTATACATTTAATACTATAAGAAAATAACCCAGGTTTTACATATGAAAAGGGTAAAGACTGACTATATTTTTCTTTATGACATTGCATTTGTAGGCTATTGGAACCCCATTGCTTCCACACCAAAAACAAGCTCTGGCTTGGATGATTTCACGAGAGAACAGTAAAGAACTTCCACCATTCTGGGAACAACGAAATGACTTATATTATAACACAATAACAAATTTTTCTGTAAAGCAACGGCCAGAAAATGTTCATGGAGGAATTTTAGCTGATGATATGGGTTTGGTAATTTTTTTTTTTTTGCTTCAGTTAGGAAAATCTTACTTTGCAATTATAATTTTCTAAAATGAAATTGTAAAATGGAAAGATGGGTGCCAGTTTAGAACTGGAGTTTGCTTTCAATGTAGATGTAAGATATATATTTTTAAGTTTTTTTTTTAAGTATAGTCTTCTAGGAAGCCAACAGATGGAACAAAGAATAGTTAAAAATGGGTAATAACATTAATGAGTGTATAAGCATATATTCCCAATTTTCTTTACTTGTCATAATTCAGGACAACCTACCTTTCATATGGCTTTTAAAAAGTAAATGATAGTGAGTTTAGTCCCCATCATTACAAAAAATAGTAGAACGTAAAGAAAGGCCCAGTTATTTCAGCTGAGGAGCCTGCATCTCATTTTGTGCTTTAAGAAAGAAAATCTTGGGTATTGGTAGTAATGTCGACAACAAGAGAAAAGCAATAGTCTTACAAGCTTCTTACAACCTATTTAACTATACTGGCCTATTTGTTTATTATTCTGCTTCTGTTGCAGACCTGCTTGGCCAAGAGAGGCATCCTCAGCTACCAGAGAATAAAATCATTTTCAAGGACTATGCGGGTGATCCAATAGACTTTGAGGTTTTCTGGTTGGAGGGCCTACCACCAAGCTAAGCTAGGACAAGTTAGCTGTCCCTACAGACAGCTTTCCTGTCTACTTTCCTACTAGAATATGGATACTGGCTTCATATCATGACTTTATGTATGACCCCGGCTTCAGTGTCACCAGGTCTGCTGAGAAATTTAGAAATAGTAATGCAGGTTCTGAGAAGTTTGACCAGAGGGAGCCACGAGATGTCAGATGGTAGCACAAGAAACAAGACAGGTATCTTGACAAGTTAGACTGGAGCCATGACAACAGTGATAGAAGTTCCTAATGTGGCAGTAATAAAGTAGACGAAAGGGAGTGGGACAGGGATGGGACAGGACCAGTAGGCCTGATGGAAGAGGACAGAAAACGGTGTAGCCAGTACATAGAGAAGTCTTACATGCATCACAAAAAGTGGTAAGCTGAAGATAGAGTTAGACCCCACGGATCAGCTTCTGCTTAGGTGCTCCTGGGACTTCCCAAATATAGTGAGGCCATGATGGGCAGTGATACTGATATGACCAGGTCACTCTCCTAGCAGCATCCTTCCCCATTCATAGGACTACTCTACTCCTGCTAACGCTGAGGTTCCTCACTCAGAATCTAACAGCAGGACCAAACCTTGACTACTTTGACCCCTGGCAGTTTTCTTACCTCCTCCTTCCTTTCTTCCCTTTCTCCATCCTGCAGATAAAATCTGGGCTTCATCTGTGTTAGACATGCATCCTACGTGCTCCTACATATTTAACTCTCCTTTCCTTGGTGTTTTTTTTTTTTGTGGGAGGAAAGAAGATAATGTTATTTGAAATCATATTCTAGTTCAAACACTGGGTATACAGTGCAGCATAGTAGATATTTGTGATTGGTTACTATAGCCATTCCTGTGGCTTTGATCATAGAGCTCTCACTTTGAGCTCTATAACTTTACAGTATCAGGCATCAAATAGTTTTGAAATATTTAAAAGGAACAATAGATTAAAAACTTTGAACTAGCATATTTTAAAGATGATTCACATATTATTACTCATAAAAATAATAGCAGCTTTTATGAGAATGCTGTCACTGTTTAGTTTTGCAAGTTGTTTTGAGGTGTAGGTGCAGAAAGTAGCAACTGACCTGTCAAATTGTGGCATTATTTGGTATGTTGAGATTGTGTTGACTTTTTTCCTTACAGATAATGCAAAAGTAATGTATTATTAGTTGCTTTTCTTATCTCTATAATACCATTTCTAACGTTAGAGAGGAATTTTATTTTATTTTTTGACTTTCAGTTCTAGAAGATACAGTCCATCATGGGGAAAGTAAAGGAGCAGGAATTTAAGTGGTGGCCACCTTGTGCTTATAGTCAAGAGGCAGACATGCATGCAGATGATAATCACAGTCTATGGAATGGTGCCGCACACAGTTAGAGTGGCTCATCCTACCTCATTTACCTAGTCTAGAAATTTTATTATGGACATATCTCAGAGGTTTGTCTTCCAGGAGATTGTAGTTCCTGTCAAGTTTACAATTAGTATTAATCTCATAAGTATTTTAAAAGCTCTTAAGATGATATCCTTTTAAGATGAAATACTAAAATCCAAGTATTTTTTCATGAAAGGTACTAACCACTAGGCAATGATACTAACTTTATTATCATTACAATGCGTCTATTCATGTTGTATATTGAATGTTTTACCTGTAAATGATTTTATGAAGAGGCTTGCCCTTTGGAAAATGCTAATTGTACATCTGCCACATATAGTGCATTTCATCATGAGTGTTGGAGGCTTGTTATATTCTTTAATGTTACCACTAATCTTATGAGCAAAGAATTACATTCTTGGCAGTTGCTTTAGTCATACTATAATGTACAAGTTTTGTAACATTTTAATGTTTTATTGAAAATTGAATTAACCCTTACAACAAATACTGTTTTTTCCTTAAAAACAATGCCTTACACCTTACATTGATTACTTTCAACAAAATTCATCCTAGACACTCAGTCATTAACAATGGCAGTTGTTCATTCTTTCAAGTAAAAATAGAGTATGAATATATGTAAATATTCATGTAACAACAATTAATGAAAAAAGAGGCCATGAATTTGAAAGAAAGATTTGAAAGGAGAAGATGATCTGATTATAATCTCAAAAAGGGGTATGTAGCAGTGCCAGAGGACTGACAGTAAAGATTCTTCTCTGGCCTCCATACATTGTATACTCACACATGCACCTACACACATAAATAATTTTGATCTTACATTCTCCTGAAAGGGTATGAGGGTACCAGACTTTGGGGATTACTTTAAAATTACTACTTTTCTTTCTGTGTTACTAACTATGAATACTACTATTGAAAGTAATGAAAGTGATTGTCTTCATATGCATATTAAAATTCCTCATTATCTTAACTCTGAGGTTCAGTGAAAGCTATTGATATTAGTTTCACGATAAAATGATAGTTCAATGTAGAGTGTTAATCATTCAGTAAAATGACATTTCTCTGCTCCTTATAGTCAAACATCTAGTAACTTATGTTAGAAGAAAAATGTTCTTAACTAAGTGAAATACTTATTTTTCATTGACAATCATATTGTTTAATATTCATACATGCTGTGGCTTTGACTGATACTCACTATTTTATTACTTTAAAATACGTTTTGAAATGTTTTCTAGATAGATTTTAGAATCTGACCATTTGTCTTTTAAAAATATTTTAAAGGGCAAAACTCTTACCACCATTACAGTAATTCTGACCAACTTTGCTGATGGCAAACCTCTTCTCAGTAACAGAAGTAAGAAGAATCATCCAAGAAAGGTAAAGAAAGTGTGTGCTAGGAAGGCTGCTTTACCATAGAAATTTATATAACAGTAAAAGTAGCTGACAACTAATTAATAATAGCTGATGTTTTTGAGATGTGATTAATGGTTTTTAAACCACTCACAATGACGCTTATAGAAGTGTATGTTTTATTGAGAGGTGAATGTTTTAAATCCCAGTACTCAAGGGGCTGAAACAAATCTCTGAATTTGAGACCAATTTAGTCCACAAAGTGAGTTCCAGGCCTGTCAAGGGATACATAGTAAGAGTTTAGTTCAAAACAACAGAAATAAAACAAACAAATTAAAAAACCCCAAATATACAAATAAACAAAAAAGAGTATAAGTACCACATTTGTCTTAGTTCTGTGAAGAGCACAATGACCAGGTTTACTTACAAAAAAACAAAAACAAAAACAAAAAAACATTACTTTGGAGGTTCTTTACAGTTTCAGAGGGTTAGTTCATGATCACCATGGTGATCATGGTGGGGAGCATGGTAATATGCAGGCAGGTATGGCAGTAAAAGAGTAGCTTAGTGCTGGTAGATGGGAGGGAGGGACAGAGAGGAAGAGAGAGGGAGGGATGGAGGAAGAGAGAAAGAACAAAAGAGAAATTAGAAATAAAGTTATTCCTGTTCTCAGCTGAAAATTCTAAAAGCCTGAATTAGAAAACAGCACAAAGATGCTTTAGTATTTTACTTTTTATGTACAGTAGTTTTCCTTAGACCTTACTATTGAATTTTTATTATTATTATTATTTTTTTACTTTTGCTGCTATTTTAATCTGCTAAGATCTCAGATATATTTATTTGTTTGCTTTTTTGTTGATATTGCTATGAATACTACTGCTGTAACTTGTTAGTTATGGGAATTCCAGAAAAGAGAGTATGGTAATGGCAGCCTAATAGTAGCTCCAGAATCTTGGTTTTAAAATTTAGTGTGGGACCATTTTATTCTAATGTAAATCTCATGTCATGAGTTTTTTTTTTTCCACAGTAACATGTATAATTGAGAGCTTTTTTTTTTGTGCATCTGTGTGTTTGTGTTCATTTGGAAAGATTAAGGCCAACTAATTTTCATTTTTTTAATATAATGGGAAGTTACATTCTTTGCTTTTCCTATTTTAAGCAAATGTCAATATGTACAATTAGCTAACTAGGCAGTTTTTTATTTTTTGTAATTTTTGGAGTAAAGAAAATTTATACAAGATTTTCCTACCTCTTTTCCCACCCAACTTCATATTCTTTCTCTCAAAATGAAACAAAAAAACATAAAAAAATGGGACAGGCATGGGTTGGTGCAAGAAAAAGAGTAAGAAAAGAAAAAGATACTTAAAACACTGATAAAAGCACATAAAAACATGATGTCCATTTTGTGTTAGCCAGCTGTTTCTGAGCACGAGGCCTGTCCTGCAGTGTGGTTTATATGCATAATTTCACTTCCTTGGAATAAACAACTGATTATCCTAACAGGAATGAATTGAAAATAGTTTCTTATATAGGGGTGGGACTTTGTGCCTATTTCCTCTCCCCCATACTGGGATTTTGTCTGACTTGAATGTGTGTAGGTCTTATGGGTGCTGGCACACTTTCTGAGTTCATAATGTACATCAGTATTGTGACTGGAAAATGCTGTTTCCTTGGAGTTATCTGACTCTGAAGTTGTTCTGCCTACTCTTCCACGTAGACTCTGACCCTTGAGATGAGAGGTTTGATAAAACCACCTCTTTGACTGTTGTGCAACTCTTGGACATCAGAGAAACCGCAATACCTTCCCTGAAAGATAGATGGGTATTAGCACAGATCCTTTCTCTTTGAGGCACTAATATCAGTAAAGCCACATACATTTAAAAGCATTCTTTGCCATGTCTTCAAGACATTTTTAAGTCTGTTTTAAGTCTGATATAACAGATATATGCCCTCTAACCCACATGAAAAGTAGTGTGTGTGTGTGTGTGTGTGTGTGTGTGTTTCTCCTGTTTCTTGGGAGCCCTTGATGTGAATCAGCATATGACTGAGGATCTATATCTTGCTTTTAATGCTATTTGTGTTGGCACTTTCTCTAGCAATAAACTGCTGTATATAAAATTTAAAAAATGCTGCCAAAAAAATAAAAAAAAAAAGAAAAGACATCTCATTTGGAGTTGATTCCTTCAAAATCTTTCACTTTTGTATGTTTACAAGTTGTATCTGTTTATTACCATCTATTGCAAGAAGAAACTTCTCTCTAATGAGAATTGTGGAATGCACCGATCTATGAGTGTAGCAGTATGTCATTAGAAGTTGTTTTATCGCTGTGTTCATGTAGCAGAATAATGGTAGTAGGTTTTCCTCTTATCTCAGGTTCTGGGCTACATCAGCAGTGCCAAGTATAGGTTCTGTCTCATGGAGTAGGTCTTAAATCCAATGTTAAAAAGTGCTTGGTTACTCTAATAACATTTGTACTGTCATTTTACTAGTATATTTTGTAAGTGTGTCATTATTGTAGCTTGCAGTGCTCAAAGCTAGTTAATAATGATGACTTCTCTTCTACTCTGCTCGTGTGCCTAGACCTTCCAGCTCCATGAACACTAAGCACTAGGTGTGAAGCTTCTCATCATTTTCAGTTTTTGCTATGCTGGTGAAAAAAACTTAAATCTATGTATATTTTTACCTCTATTTTCATCATTTTTAAAATAATGAGAAATCTGTTAGCATTTTTATGTAGGCTTCATTATGTAAAGTAAAGCAATAAAAAACTGGTATTCCATTGAAGAAAATGACTTTTTGCATAGGAACACAAGGACGAGAGTGTTAAACTCAGAGGAAGTAGTACAAACAACGAGGCTGATGGGCTAAGCACAGGTGAGTTTTAATTGTGAATATGGATGTTTTTCTCACCTAAGATAATTCTGTTTTGGGCTTTGTAATATACAAACATTTAGGGTCTATTTTTCTAAAGAATGTTGTGAGGACTGGTAATTAGAAAAGTTTTTGTCAAAGTAATTCATGGGTTATTAGTATAAAACCAGTTAGAAAGGTTAGGGAAAATGTTTTTGAGAGAAAAATTTCTTCAAAGAACAATTTAAAGCAAAGGATAATATTTTGTTTTAGAACTTCATTGTATTTACAATGCAGAGTACATAGTTAAAGAAAGCTAGAAAGTGATGTTAGCAGACCTTTATACTTTAATTTTTGAATCCAGATTAAAGCAGAGCAAGGCTAAAAATATTGTAGATTAGTATGAAGACCAATAAGGGATAGAAAACATTCTTTGAGAGTAGAATTGATTGTAATTTTTGCTTTTTTATGGTAAGATATTTGGAGTTAGAATAGTTCATGGCTTGTGGGAGAAAATGAGAACTCAAGAATAATTACATAAGTTAGCATTCTTAAGCTTGATAGAATACATAAGCAAGTGGGTGGTGGGTGAGAGGTAGGAAAATTGGCTTATAATAGATAATGGCATCAAATTTTCATTGAAAACTAATGAAGTACTCTGGGAAGAAAATGAGTTTGAATTTAGGCCAACAGTAGTGTATTACAGAGTCTGGGAGGATTAAACAGTAATAAGGAAGACTGCTAATATATTTGAAAATATAAATTCATATTAGTATATTATTAGGGTCTATTAGTGTCTATTTGTTTACCCTCCTCCCCGTGTACATGTGTGTGTGTGTGTGTGTGTATGTATAGTTTTTGTTTTTTTGCTTGTTTTTTTGATACAGAGGTAAATTCAGCCTCAGTTGGTCAGTGACTATGGAAAAAGATATTTTTATTGGATCATAAAAAATTGAAGGTATATCCCATTGGGAAAATACTAATTTAGGAAAAATGCAGAAAGAGTACCTGGGGCTTGAAAGGAGTAAAGTTATTAAAACTAAATGTTGATTATGGAAAATCTAAGCTTTTCAGAGAGATGGTGCTATTTTAAGACAGCTTTTTTACTCTGTGTGTTTCTTTGAAATAGAGCCATCCAGATGTGGCGGAGAACCCGTTATTTCAGATATTCAGGAGATGAATAAGTTTCTCAAATCAGAAGTGTCTAGCTTTTGCCCTAAAAGGTAAAGTGTCGGGGTTTAGCTACATGGCATGTTTGCTTATACTCTTCCTCTGTGTTCTTATAAGAGAAAGAGATGAGTACTATGTTTCAGTTATAGTTTACTTCTAATAAATTTCCTAATTGCAGATTACTAAATTACAATGCCAGTATAGTGTTATTATTTTAAAAATAGAACATAATATTACTCTATAAAAAGAATTTATTAATTCCTAAATCATGCTGCCAATATTTTCCTATTTTTTATTTTAAAAGTAAAGTAATATTAATCTATACAATAGTGGTTTATTTTTAACCATTGGTACCACTTTTCCCCTATTTCTTTTTCTTTCTCTTTCCCTCACACCCTCCCTCCCTCCTTCTTTCCCTCCATTCCTCACTTCCCTTTCTTCCTTTTTTTTCTTTTGGGGGGGTGGGGGTTCAAGATGGGATTTCTCTGTGTAGCTTTGCAGCCTGTTCTGGAACTCTCACTGTAGACCAGGCTGACCTCTAACTCACAGAGATCCACCTGCCTCAGCATTCCAAGTGCTGAGATTAAAGGCATACACCACAACTGCCAGGCTACTTGGTGATTTTTTTTTTTTTATTTTGACCTAGATTTTCTTGCGAAACATTAAGAGTTTTCTTTTGGCTTTTGGGAATGCAAAAAGGAAGGTTTTTTGAAGGATGTGTTTGGAGGATTTAACACAGCTTTCTTTGCTTTGTTTAAAAAATTATTTATGGAGCATTAACACAGACTAGAATAAAGGGAAAATTTGGATAAAAGATATCATTCCCATTAACGTTGAATCTGTTGACTTTATAAATTTCATTTACCCTCTCAACTAGGTGCAGGTACCAGACTTTTGTTATATAGTGTTTTCTCCCATCAGTGTACATGGGTGTGATTTTGTGTCTAAATCTCCACTAGTAATTTCTCAGCAGCAGTCACAAAATAGGGTGTACTTGATGATTGTGTCATTAATCCCCTCATGAACTGAACTCAAAGTCATTACTTATTAGTTTTCTTTTTATCTAATTTTTTTTCATTTTATTATTTATTATTACACATAAGTATAAGTGCATGGGTGTTGTATGTCTGTGTGCCACATGCATGCCCAGTGCTCAAGGAAACCAGAAGAGGGCATCGAATCTCTTGCAACTCAAGTTACAGACCTATATGAGCTGCCATGTGTGGGGAATTGAACCTAGGTCTTCTGGAAGACGAGCCAGTGCTCTTAATCTCTGAATTTAGCCTCATTTCCCTCTTATGTAAATGCCAAATCTTAAATCTAAACTAGTCATAAGCCTGTGTAATATAGCCCTGTTAGGTAGACTAGATCAGAAAAAAAGGAAATGAATATATAACAAGGAAAATATATACAAACAGCAGCCAGAATATGTACTGTAGCCAGTACAGACATGCTTACTCTTCAGAATGATAGTATTTTTAGGTCTTTTGTATACAGTTACATTTATACTATCTAGTTGGTTTTATTCTTATCCCCATTTTCCAAGTGAGGAAACAGACATAGTTCAGTGATTTGCATGAAGTCATAACAAGTTACTAGTAAAATGAGGATTTGAATCTTGGTAGTCTAATTCCAAAGTCCATTGTTCTTCAATGCTTACTACACAAGGTTTATTAAATAATCATATTTTCCCTTTTCTTTGATAAGAGTTGGATTTTTTCCTCTTATTCCATTTTCAAAGACTCTATCAAGATTTTCTTTATTGGTTTATAATATACATACTGGTACGCTTCATAAAGATATTATTTTCAATACCAGATAACTTGGCCATATTCATCCTCCATCTGCTTTTTTTTCTAATTTCCTTTCTCCCAATATCTTTTTTGCTTTGACATTATATAAATATGTGTGGAGAATTTTTGAATATATATAGCTTTATGTATCTTTTTTTAATTTAAGTTCCACATTTACTTGCCTGAGTCTGGCTTATTCTTGGCATTTTCTTGTCATGATTCATTTTTCCTTATGGCTAGCACCCTATTGTGTAGATGTAACACATCTTTCTTTATTAATTTGACTGTTGATGGGATATGCACACTTGGTGCATTCTTTAGCTTCTGTAAATAATGCAACAGTAATCACTGATGTGCTTGCATCTCCATAGTGTGTTAACTCAGTCTTTTGGGTATATATACTGGAGTGGTATACCTGGACCATGCAGTAGTTCTGTTTTTAGCTTTTTGATGACCCATTATGACTTCAAAAATGGCTACACTAGTTTACAGTCTCAGAACAACACACAGGTTCTCATTTTCCTTGCATCTCCATCGGCATTTATTTGTTTTGTTTTTCCTATCTTTTAAAAAAATTCCTTATTCTTGAGAATTTGATATATGCACACAGTGAAATATACATGCCCCCTTTTTATTCCTTGTGGGAATTGAATTCCCTCCTCAATCTGTCCTTCCTCCTTCTCCTCTTCTTCTTTTCCTCTTCCTCTCTCTCTTCTTCCTCCTCTTCTTGATAAACAACTAAGTCTGGTTAGTACTGCCCATAGGTTCATGGGTATGGGACCATCTGTTGGAGGATGAAAGACCGAACAGTAGCCACAATCTCAAAAAAGAATGGTTCCCTTTCTTCTCACAATTTTCAGCTTGTAGTAGCTCCTCTGGAAGGGGTGGGGCCTGGAGAAAATGGCAACCTATGTCAGGGTTTTGACTGTTCCTATTGTGTGCCTGTAACCACAGTTGCAATGAGTTCAATGAATTTGATAGCTGTGTTAAGTCCTCTCCACTTACCAGCTCTTTGTTTCTACCTCCTCTTTTCCAACATTTCATGAACTTTATTGGAGAATAGGGGATGACAGAAGTCCTTAATCAGGGACATTAGAGCTGAACCCTTAGTCTCTTATTTTTAGCACTTTGATCAATTGTAAATGTCTGCATTGACTTCAATCAACTGCAAAAAGAAGCTTTCCTCACTGAGATTAAGAACATCTCAAGACTATAGGTGTAAACAGATATTTAGAAGGTAATTTGACAATATGCCATTTAGCAAAACAACATTAGTAGATTCTACCTTAGGGCCTTTGAACTTCCCAACCAGAGGCTTTTGATCAAGATTACATTCCCTCTTCAGATCTGCCAGTATCCACTAATTCAGCAGGGAGGAATAGGGCTCCTTGAACTCCTCCCCCATGATGACTGATTATTGAGAGGGCTAGTGCAGACCCATTGAATCTCTACCTATCTTTCTGAAGCCATTTGTATATATTCACTTGCAGGCTATTTGTAGTCACTTCTTGCATGCAGGTGCTGACTGTCTCAGAGTGGTCACTTGTGTCTATACAGGTGACTTTCTCTATGTGGTCACATACCTGAGTATAGGTGTAGAATATTTCTGAGCCAACACTTGTTTAAGTGTAGGTAACCATCCTATCTATACACTGGTAAATGTTTTCTTTGCTGTTTGGGTTGGTGTTTTCTAGTGATAGGAGAAGCTTTGTGATATTAAGCTTCCTATGTTGGTTGATCTTTGTTTTGTTTGCCTTGTATCCAGAGGTTGTGCTTTGTGGGCATTGTAACTATAGAAATATCTGTCAGTCTGTAGACACTAGAAAGGGATGTCAGCAGGGTTTCCAGTGGCTGGTACCCTAGTTAACTTTTTTTTCCATTCAAAAATTTAACTTCCTCCTCTCCTCCCATTCCCCTCCTGCTCCCCCACTCACCCTCCTCCCTCTCCCTCCCTCCTTAAGAGAGGGCAGGGAGCTCTGCCCTGTTGGAATTCCAAGCCCCCCACTCCCACATCCAGGCCTAGGAAGCTTTGCATCCAAATAGACTAGGGACCCAAAA
>LOEQ01006039.1:68602-83756 GCA_001685075.1 Bramus lutescens
TTTCTTTCTTTCTTTCTTTCTTTCTTTCTTTCTTTCTTTCTTTCTTTCTTTACCAAAAGGTGGTTCAATTAAGCACTGTTTAATTTCCATGTGTTTGTGGGCTTTCTTAAATCAGTATTTTTGTTGACTTCTAACTAACTTTAAACCATGGTGATCCGATGAGATACAGGGTGTTATTCCATTTTTTTTTGTATCTATTGACGTTTGCTTTGTTAACTGAGTAGGTGGTCAGTTTTAGAGAAGGTTCCATGAGGTGCTGAGAAGAAGTTTTATTATTTTGTGTTTGGGTAAAATGTTCTATAGTTAAGTCCATTTGAGTCATGCCATCTGTTCTCTTATTTCTCTGTTAAGTTCCTTTCTGGCAGTCCTGTCCAGTGGTGAGAGTGGGGTGTGGAAGTCTTCTAATATTAGTGTGTGGGGTTTGATGTGCGATTTAAGGTTTAGTAATGTTTCTTTTACAAATGTGGTTGCTCTTGTATTTGGGAGATAGATGTTCAGTATTGAGATGTCTTCTTAATGAATTTTTCCTGTGGTATGACATTCCTTTTCTGTCTCTTTTGGTTGATTTTAGTTTCAAGTCTATTTTGATAGATACTAGGATAGCTACATCATCTTGTTTCTTAAGCCCATTTGATTGGATAATTTTTCTTTTTCCAACCCTTTACTGTGAGGTAAGTCTGTCATTGAGTTTGAGGTGTGTTTCTTATATGCAGCAAAAAGATGTATCCTGTTTTTATGTCCATTCTCTTAGCCTGTGTCTTTTTCTAGGTGACTTGAGTCCATTGATATTAAGGGATATTAATGACCAATGATTGGCAACATTGGCTCCTGCAACAGTCACCAAGAATACAGAACTGGGCTTTTTGGTAGTTGGTTTTACTTTGTTGGGGATTCTCTGAGAGGGTGAGGTTTGGAGAGAGAGGAATGGGGCTTTTGCAGGAGTGAACTGGAAGGAAGTTCAAGTTGAACAATAGCACCATTTAAATCTTTGGATTCTGTGTATGTACTCTACCATGCACACACCTATAAAACCTTTTTTGCTCTATTTTTTGTTTTTGTTTTATTTTCTGTGGCTTTTAAATGTCTTTCATCTACCCTTTATTGGTATTGATTTATTTATGATTTTTCATAACTAATTTTTGTTTTTTCTGTCCCTTTCCTTTTCATATTTTTTCCTTTCCCTTTCCTTTCATATTCCTTTCTCAATAGGTTTAATGTGTCATGATTTGAATTAAAATTGTCCCCATAGGCAATAGTATCACTCCCTTAAATGGGGAGTGATACTAGTACGAGGTGTGGCCTTGTTGGAGTAGGTATGGCATTGCTGGAGGAAGTGTGTCACTGTGGAGTTAGACATTGAGGTCTCAGATGCTCAGCCAGGCCCAGTGTTGAATGGAGAGAGGGGTCCCTTTGTTCTGTTCTGACTGGCTAGCTTACACCTGAAATAATCACACAGAAATTGTATTCATTAAAACACTGTATTAGATACAACTTTTTATTAGCTACTTTTTACATCTTAATTTAACCTATTTTCATTCATCTTTGTATTGTCACCTGACCATGTCTTACTGGCAAGATTCTAACCAGCGTCCGTCCCAGGCAGGAGATCCATGGTGTCTGCCACACTGCCCTTCTTTCCAGCATTCAGCTTGGTCTACTCCACCTATCTAAGTTCTGCCCTATCAGGCCAAGGCAGTTTTCTTATTCAACCAATGAAAGCAACACATAAACAGAAGAACCTCCTACACCAGCCCAGTGTGGCACTCTCTTCCTTTGGTCTGCTGATCCAAATATAGTACTCTCAGCTACCTCTCCAACACTATGTTTGCCTGCATGCCACCATGCATTCTGCCACAACAATGGACTAAACCTCTGAACTGTAAGTCAGCCCCAATTAAATATTCATAGAGTCACTTCACAGCAATAGAAACTCTAACTAAGACATAGTGTGATTCTTCCTTTCTCTGGTGGCTTCCTTTTCTTTGTTATAATCAGGTTTGTCTTGGATCTCTGGTGTTTGACATACTACATCTTGGAAAATCTCTTTATCTTTGCCAAGAACTCATATTGTTTGCTTAGACTTGTTCCATTGATGATCTTAAATCATGGTGTTGCTCATAGTCCTAATTTTTATTTTTTCTGTTGAGTTTTCTTTTATTGCCTTCTTTGTCATATGCTGGTATTCAGTATTTGATTTTCTGCAGTTCTTTCTGGAATAGCTGTTTGTCCAGATTTACATAAAGGTCCTAGCTATGTCCTGGGCCATGAAACAATAGCCAATTTTTTTTATTCATAAGATTAGTGTGAATCCTTCTAGGTTTTATTGATGTTTATACAACAGAGATCAGAAAGCATTATAATTGCTTATAAAATTGAGGATTGTGCTACAGCCTCCCTTCCTCCGTGTGTGTGTGTGTGTGTGTGTATGTGTGTGTAAATTGGACTAGAAAGTTCAGTCACCATGCATACACCCTATTTCTGTTTTCACATGAGAGACACTAATTTCTTTCCATTGTGTATATGCCTCTTACTTTGAAGAAACAGCTGAGGAATGTAGTCAATGGTTATTGACATTTTCATAGCTGATTTTTTTCTTAGTTTCATTAAAGATGGGGTGGCTTTTGATTTTGTTCTCACTTAGAGATATTGACAATGTTTGACATTTTATCTCTAGGTATTTTACTGAAGGTACTGTCCTTGCACACTATGCAGATGTCTTGGGTCTTCTGCTTAGATTGAGGCAGATTTGTTGTCATACTCATCTTCTTACAAATGGCATATCTTCGAGTGGTCCCTCTGGTAAGGAAATGTGATTGGTTCATATAATTATATTTGCTATATATTTCACTCAGAAGGACAGATTTTTATATGACTTGAATTTGGTCTGTTACTTTGCTATGCCTTGCTTTAATTAAGATTTTTAAAAATTACATCTTTATTTTATGTGTTTGTATGTGAATATGCATGAGTGCATGGATGCATATGTGGAGGTCAGAGGGCAACTTGCAAGAATCAGTTCTTTCTATACCTGTGGGTCCTGGGATTGAGTTCATGTTGTCAAGCATGGTGGCAGATATCTTTACCTGCTGAGTCTTCTTTCTGGCTCCAAAAAATTTTTTTATGAATGAAAAGGAAGTGTGATGTCTTTGCAGGATTTCCAGATTATTCAAACTGGTTCTTTATCATATGTTACTAGTGTATCAGATACTATTTTATGCTTGTGTGATATGAGATTGCATCTTCTGAATTTTTCTTAGAATTCCAAATATATGACGTTTTGCAAATGCTAGAATAAAGATTAAAGACAATTAAGCAAGTTCTTTATATAAGAGAAACTAGGCCAGGCAGTGATGGCACACACATTTAATCCCAGTACTTGGGAGGCAGAGGCAGGCAGATCTCTGTGAGTTCAAGGCTAGCCTAGTCTACAAGAGCTAGTTCCAGAATAGGCCCCAAAAGATACAGACAAACCCTTTATTTAAAAGAAAAAAAAAAGGAAAAAGAAAATAGAAAAGAAAATAAGAGGAACTATTCTAATTACATTACAAAGTTTGTTCTACATGAATTTTTGAGCCTCTTTTTTTTTTCTTCTAGGAAATGATACGCCTGAAGAACTGAGAAAGATGTTAATAAGGAAGATGAAGTTAATTCTGAGCTCTGGTTCAGACGAAGAATGTGCAATTTGCCTGGATTCATTAACATTTCCTGTGATAACACATTGTGCACATGTATTTTGTAAACTTTGTATTTGCGAGGTCATTCAGAATGAGCAGGTTAGTTTCTTGTTCAGTATGGAGTCAAGTGTTTGATAGAGTGATACAACTTTCTTTGGTGTAATGAAAACCCAAACTAGTTCAGGGAATGATAATGTGTTCTAATTTGAATTTAATATTGCACCTTTCACAGTTAATCATTTATGTTGTAATAGGTGATGTATTTATCATAAATTAAAAGGCATTACTTTTTGGTGGTACTCCTTTTAGTCAGTAAATTTCAGATCCTTGTGTTCAATTAAATACGTTAATAAAATGAGACAGTGAATTTAAGTTTTATAGTAGCCATATTTTTTAAAAAGTAAAGAGTAACATGTTTATTTTAATTTAGTCTAATATATTTAAACTATTTGTTATACTTTTTCTTAAACTAATTTCAAAATCTGGTGATCACCCTAATCTGGCTTAGGGATTTGTCTCAGGAATCTGATTGACACATACAGCTCTTTGCCCTGTTGAACAAAATAGGATAACTAGGGCTAGATTCTTTTGAGGATAATGTTGGAAATTGAATAACACCTGAAGCAATGTTTCAGCTCATGCAAATTAAAAATATTTCAAACTGATGTGTACCATGCATGTGGAAAAATGCACAAATTAGTTTTAAGCTTGACTGAGAAGTAAACATAGCTGTATAAACTACTACCTGTACTTTTCCCCTAGTCATTTATCTTCTCCTAGAAGGTGGTTCTTTAAATATATTTTTAATGTAAATTTTTCTATCTTTTTGATTTGCAGTGATATTGAATATCTAGTTAAGAAGTAATCTCATCTTATTAGATCTTGCTTTGAGTGTACTTGTAGTATTTCAGTACTATGGAGTTCTCAAGCTATTATAAGCTTTGTAAACTAGTTTTATAAACTCTTGCAGTGGTTCTCAACCTTTGTCACGCTGCCACCCTTTAGCACAGTTCCCCATGCTGTGGTGACCCCACCATGACATTATTTCACTGCTGCTTCATAACTGGAATTTTAGTAGTGTTGGGAATTATGATGTAAATGTCTCATATGCCAAACATGGTCAAGGCCCACAGATTGAGAACCACTGAATTAAGAACTTTTTCTTTTGGAGAACTGCATGCATGTTTACTGTATTATAGTTAAGTTCAAGAAACTATTCATCACATTTTATTTAGCAGCAAATGATAATCAGTGCTCTGAGCTTCTGCCATTAGTCATGATTGCACTCTTTTGCTCTGTCCTTTATATATGTCTCTTACAACATGAAGACATATTTGTATGTTTGAAGTTCAGGTACAGGTTGATCCCAAGTAGACATATGTGATAAAAAGCCTGAATAAAATTAACCACAAGGAATGTAGAACTTTCTATACAATATAGAAAATTTAGAAAATTTATATCTCCATCCTTATGACAAGTGTGGTTCATTCTTTGTTCATTTGTATATAGCCACATGCTAAATGCCCTTTATGCAGAAATAATATACATAGTGATAATTTATTGGAATGTCCTCCAGAAGAATCAGCATGTGATAGTGAGAAAAAACCCAATATGGAATGGACGTCCAGTTCAAAGGTAAAGTACCCATGTGCAAATATTCTGTTATTTCATATTAATTGAGGGAATATCATATAATTAAAATAGTTATTCTAATTCTGCTTTAAGCCTGTCATTGCATATTATTTTTTTGCTACTGACTTGTGTTTATATTTTGTGATAAACTTAAGTTAGAAAAGAAAGGGATTTGGATTATGATATTTTTTCAGTCTCTATTCTTATACTTTTGCCTTTTAGTTAAAGTATATAAAAACCCTTTCAATGTTGGAATTTATTCAGTGAATGCTGAATTATGTGAACCTGATTAAAATTGGTATTGCTAATAAAATTTTTAAAACTACAGTATTTGGACTTATCTTACCAATTGAGATGGAATCTAATGGATACAATATTTTTTTTTCCAGATCAGTGCTCTAATGAATGCTTTGATTGAATTACGGACAAAGAACCCCAACATAAAAAGTTTGGTTGTTTCTCAGTTTACCACTTTCCTGTCTTTAATAGAAACACCACTTAAGTAAGTTTAACAATGTTTTTTACTTCACATAGGAGGATTTTGCTCATGTGTATTGTTTGATACCAAAAATCAAGGTTTTAATGTTTTACCAGGTTTAGTCATTTCTTCTTTTTTAAATGATATTTAATGTAACCACAGAACTTCTTCTGAATATAATCTATTAAGTCCCGAAATAATCAGGAAATAATTGACTTAGTATTTGACAGATGGCTAGATGCATAGTATTGCTTTATTGAGAAATGAATGAAGGAATGAATGTGTAGTCTCTGGGAAGGTGCTTACTTAGCTTGTGCAAGGCTTAGGTTTGACTGGTCTTTTACCACATTAATTTAATTAGGGAAGAATTTGGTTTAACTAAAATGTGTTAACTATTTAGTACTTTTTATAGTATAGTATTACCTATCTGTTCTTTTTTCCCCATTAGAGCCTCAGGATTCATGTTTACTCGTTTAGATGGTTCCATGACTCAAAAGAAAAGAGTTGAATCAATTCAGTGTTTTCAAAATAGAGAAGCAGGATCTCCCACTATAATGCTACTGTCCTTAAAAGCAGGTGGAGTTGGCTTGAATCTTTGTGCAGCTTCTCGGGTGTTCTTAATGGATCCAGTAAGTACTTATACAGACCTTGCAAAATGTTATCCCCCACTCACATCTCCAAACAAAAACAAAAAGAAAGAAAAGGAAACAAAACCTATTTGGTAGATGCTTTTGTAGTTACAATTAATTGTGATAAAGGTAACATTATCCTTATTTGCAGTTGAGGAAACCGGAGCACAGAAAAGTAAACAGAATTAAACAATGTACCCAGTATCTATACAGTACTCTGTAAGTCAGATTCTGTGTTTTTAAGTACTAGTCTGTGCATTTCTACTCTTCTGAATACATAAAACATGCCTGTTAAAGTGCTTTTAAGATCCAGTAAGCAGCAAATTAATAAATTTTCACTTAGTGTTGTATGATAGAGACATTGGGAATCTGACTATGAATCAGACATAGTGGCTCCTATTGTGGTGCTGCCTCTAACTTGCCTAAATATTAGGTCAAATATAGTTTTAAACCTCTCTCTTCTGAGACCTCGGAGTTCCTGGAGGAGACTTAAAATGTGTATTTTATACATGTATTCTAGCTGATTCAGGTTCAGCTGTCCATCAACATGTTCTGGGTAAGTTTTATTAGCTGATAGTGGTTGTATAATTCAGGCTGTAGAGATAAGAGAGCCACAGTTTACTTTTTTTCACAAAGACAAATAATCTGAGGTTGCATACATGTAGAAGTGTATTTTTCAGAATGTGCAGAATAGACTCTTTAGATATAAGCACCATAGACTGGTTTTAATTTATACTTTGCTCAGTGTGCTATGTGGGCCAGGCAGTCCTGTACAATTTCTATATGCATTGATACATTTATAATTTATAATTTTGGCTTGCTTCTTCAAACAGCAGATTTATAAAATGGTAGCATGTAGACATTTTACTAAGATAAGATTATTAGTTATTCTGGTAAGGCTTCCTAGCTTGCTGCATGCGTCATGACTTTTTTTTTTTTTCTTTTTAACTGTTTCCCAAGGATAACCTTCCCAAGTCATGTTGTACTCACATCCATGGGTGCAAATAATGGGTAGCAGTGGTGTATATTTCTTTAGTGCTGTGGTAAAATCCAAAATTAAAATTTATGGTTATTGTTTTAGAAATCTTGTATGCTATGTTATACTAACTAATTCAGGTATAATCCTTTAATCCAAGCACTCAGGAGCGTCTCCGTCCGCCTAGAGACACTCAAGTTCACCAGCCTGGTCTACAGAGAGAGAGTTCCAGGACAGGCTACAAAGCTACGGAGAAGCCCTGTTTCAAAAAACAAAACAAAACAAACAAAAACAAAACAAAAAAGTTTATTTTTAGAACAGAGTATAAATTTGTTTTTCTTAAGTTGGCCTCTGAAGTTATGGTTTAAAAAAATGTCACAATGTTTTATCACTTTTGTAGTAGATTGATTTTTACTGAACTTGCCACACTTTTCAATGTCATTTCTAAATTAAAAGCAAAAGCTAACCCCCAGAAAAATAAGATTCAACAACAAAAACTTAAAAATTTTTTACCTATTCATAAAGCATTCTCTAAATGTTGGAGTAATATTTAAATGGACATCATGAGTTACCTCCTTAACATTACATGTGAGATTGAGTGCTGTATGATTTATATTGTGAGATAATTTAGATCTCTTTTTTAAAAACTACATTTGTATTTCCAGCTTATTATTGTTCCTAAAATAAAATACAGGCAATAGGAAAAATTGATTTCATCTCTTGGTATAATAACTTAAAAATATCTGTGAAATATAAGTAATTCATATCCTGAAGTCAAACTCCTATACTGTTAAGTCATCAGCAAATTGACAGAAAAAGTATTTTTCTTAGTCCCCTGGGAATTTAGAAGAAAATGATACCTTAAACATGACCTCATCTACATATGAATTATGATTGTTTCTATTTTCAGCTAGTAATTGCTGTGTTTCTTTACCCCCAAATACTGTTTTCCGGTTTATGTATTATGTGTTTTGGTATGTGCCTGTGTAAGTGAGTATGTAGACCAGGGAATGATGTTGGCTGTCTTTTTCTTTTTGCTGTCCATGTTACTCTCTCAAGATGGGATCTGTCATTGAACCTGGAAGTTGCATTTTGTCCAGGCCAGCTGACCAGTGAGCTAGAATCCACTTGTCTCTGTCACCTAACATTGATACAAGCACATGGAGTCATGCCCAGCTTCTCTGTGTATGCTGGGGATTTCAACCCAGGTCCTCATGTTTCCACAGCAAGTTCTCGTACCGCTGAGCCACTCCTAGCTCTTGCTTCCATTTTTAAGAATCTTCAAATTTAACTTTTTTGTAACTTTTATTATTTATATTTATGTGTATCTGTCTTCAGCATGCATAGCAGGTACCTGAGGAATCTTGTCAGAAAGCTTCAGATACTCCAGAGGTGGACTTACTGGTGGTTTTAGAATGTCTGAATGGGGTGTTGAAAACTGCATTCTAATCATCTGAAAGAGCAGCAAGCACTTTAACCATTGACCTATCTCTCCAGTCCCCAAATTTAATCTTTTTATTTTGAGACAGGGTGGTGCTTGCTCTATGGGTCTTGAATTCATAGAGAGCTGCCTGCCTCTACCTCTAAAGTGCTGGAATCAAGGGTGTGTGCCACTGTGAGGAGCAATATACTGGTTACATTGACAGCAATGTCTTTTTTTTGAGATTATAATATATATTATATATAATATATAAATTATACACATCACATAATTAGATATAATTACATGATTATATAGATGATATCATTGTATATAATTATATATGATAATTATGGTATGTTATATATTTTAATATATTATATGTGATATCATTATATATAATTATATATGATAATTATGACATTATATATTTTAATATATTATATATGATATCATTGCTTCTTTCCCTTTCCTGCCTCTAAACCTTCTCATGTACCTTGCTCTCTTTTCAATTCATGGCCTACTTCATTAATTGTTCTATAAACATATATGTTTATATTCCTAAGTGCATCAATACAATCTTCTCAGTCTATATAATGTCATTTGGGTGTGTGTTTTCAGGGATTACAATTTGGCACTAGATAATGCGTTGCTGTGCTCTTGCCTGAGGAAGACTATTTTCCCCACTCTCAGAACACAGAGGACTGTAGTCCTTTGTGTCTGCTTGGGACCTCTCGGTCTTTCCTCATACATTTAGCATGTCAGAAGCTATACCTACCCATCAAGTCTCACCAACATGACTACCTCTATCATTTTGAAGCCATTTGGCTGCTACTGAAGAACTCTGTAACTGGGTGTTCTTATTGCTTTATTTCATCATTTTTTTCAGCCTTAGAACTCATGCACTTTTTTACGTTTAAGTTTTGAAGTGCAGGTGATTCCACATACATATGTTTGCATCCACAAGTCTGAGAGCTTTTAGGACTTTTGATTACCCTTGAAACTTTTTTGTATTTGTGTTTCATCAGTGGGAAAAGAAAATCTGCAAAAGAGGAGACACTTTTTTCATATGGTGGCCCAAGAATGATATATTTTCTGTGGTCATTTAAGCTGTCTGAGAGAATGTTTAAAATCACAAGGTGTTCTGATCATTTGGCAGATCATTATGTTGCTGCCGCCATGCCTGTCAGTTGAACATCACTTTTTGAGATTCTCTAAAACTTGGATATGTTCGAGGACTGACTCAAACTTAAGAAAGTTTTGGACTTTGGGTTTTTGGTTTATGGATCTATGCAAACATTTTGAAAAATCTGAAAAAATGAATATTAAAACACACTGGCCTTAAACATTTCAGATAAGATGGTGTAGGAGGTCCTTCTGTCTTTGTGTTGCTTTCATTGGTTAATAAACTGCCTTGGCCTAGTTGATAGTGCAGAATTTAGGTAGGTGGGGAAAATTAAACAGAATGCTAGGAGGAAGAAGGCAGGGTCAGGGAGGTGCCATGGAGCCGCCAGAGTCAGACATGTTGAATCTTTAAGCCATTGCCACATGGCGATATACAGATTAATAGAAATGGGTTAAATCAAGATGTGAGAGTTACCCAGTAAGAGGATAGAGCTAATGGACCAAGCAGTGATTTAATACAATTTCTGTGTGGTTATTTTGGGGGCTAAGCTAGCCAGGCAGCCGAGATGAACAAGCAGTTCACCGTCTCTGCCACAATAAGATCCTAAACTACTGCTTAAGTTAATGGAATGCAGTAGATGGGGAGAAGACTACCTGTTTTCATAGTGATTGGGAAATAGCTTTTTTCCAGGGACATTTGTAATCTCAATGTTTGAATTCAATTGGAAAAAGATGAATGCAGCACACTGGGATGAATGGCTGGTGCAGAAGGCTGACACAGCAGAGAAGTAATCATATGGTCATCTCCCTAGGCCTGGAACCCTGCTGCAGAAGATCAGTGCTTTGACAGATGCCATCGGCTTGGCCAGAAGCAAGAGGTTATCATTATAAAAGTGAGTTTTTAAAGCTACCTATTTTAAGATTATGTTTGCTTTTTAAAATTAACACAGGTACAAATGAATATAATATTACCATGATTGAAGTAGGATTGTGGAGAAAATGTTAAACTCACCCTGTTTCCTACTCCATAGTTTCAAACATGTTCAAGGATTTTTTTTCTCTGTAGCTACATACATTCTTAGCCATGTATATATCTCAACAAAAAAATTTGAAAAAATATTGGATAATACTTTATCATTAATATATTTTTCCCCTTAAACATGCATTGAAGATTTACTCTCTATATCCATTTAGAACGACACTTTCTTTCTGGGGTAAGATGTACACACTTATCATTCCAGCTATTATTTTAAAGTTTTTTTTTTGCATTAGGAATACTCTAAGATGTGTAGTCACCATCACCATCCATCTACAGAACTTCTTTGTTGTACCTAACAGAATCTTTCTATATTCACTTTACACTCCTTTACACTTCCCATTGCTCTCCATTACCTAGCCACTCAAAACTGCCATTCTGCTTGATATCTGTGATTCTGAATCTTCATTAGCACCTGCAGATAGATCTATCATGAATAAACAGTCTTAAGCTTTGTAAAAAAAAAAATCAGTGTTGTCTTCAGAGGTGCTGTACATACATATTTGTGCACATATACCAATATTTCTTCAGGGTAGATTCACAAAATTATACTTGTGGATTTAGAATTGCTATTTAAGTAACTTGAAGTTGCCTTCAGTATAGGCCATGTAATGCCAAATAGGGTAGGCAGGTTGGCCAATGAATCCTAGAAACTTGCCTACTACCTCCCCAACATTGAGATTTTTAGCATATTGTTCCATGCCTGGCTTTTTAAATGTGGGTTTTGCACTTTGACTTATGTTCTACCAACTGAGTCTACAAAGTTAGATATCTGATAAAGAGTTCTCTTTAATGTTCATTTTGAAAATTTTATTAGTTATCACTATTACTATTGAAAATAGTACACCATTATATCCCACTTGAGGAATATTGTACAGGATTTATTAAATTTATAATTCCTTTGATAACTGTCATCATTAGGAATAAGAAATGTTTCTGAATAGACACATATGCACATCTAGTTTTTAAAATATATTTCAGTAAAGTTCTTTAATATATCTTCTTTTGTTATTGCAGTAACTAGGACATTTTACATTAAAGTGTTTGTTAGGAATATTTATTACTTCACACCAAACAGTTTTTTTAGGCAGTTTCTAGTAGAGATCTTGACTAAGACTTGGACATGCCTTTTATTCCTAGGTGAGGATTTTATTACTTTTAAGATTTTTATCAGAAATGCTGAATTTTATCAAGTTTCTTAATTATCTCTTGCCATATTGGCACGCAATTTCTCATGTACATAAAGACTTTCATTGTGGAAACTTCATTTGACTCTTAATATAAAGCTGAATTAATTCTGATAATATTCTAGCTACAGGAATACCTATATAATTTGTCTGTTATTTTTCTCATGTAGTGATGTGGGGAGTGGTATAACTTCTGTGATTTTAGTCATTTTCTTTGTACAATAAAATGACATTGAATGAGAAAGGGAAGCCATGCTTAGCTCCTACAGATGTTGTAAATATCCTCATTGCATACTGAGAAATGGAGAGAAAAAAATTATATGTATATTGTAATGTGAAATAATAAAGTATTCCTGTAATACACTAAAATGTCTTAGTTGCTGCAATAAGAAAATAAGCTGAACTTTAACTAATGATATTTGAGCAGAGAAAAATGTAGAGCTCAATGAAAATCAATTAAAAATAATAAAATAATAATTTCATTTTAAACTGACCTGAAGGATATATATGTATACACACACACATATTTAAGTATGTATGCATATATAATCATTTGACTTTTAAATATGGTATTGCTGAAATACATTCTTTTAAAGTGGTATGTTTATTCCTTATGACTTTAGTGGGCAGTGTTGTTAGCATGTTAATCCTTTGTGCAGCTCTGGAATAGTCTAATTTTCTTAGTAATGTTTTTAAAGAGAATTAAAAAACCCTTTATTTTGTTACTTGAAAAGTTCTTAACCAACTTCATTCATTTTTCTTCTTGAAGTTCATTGTAAAGGATTCTGTCGAAGAAAATATGTTGAAAATACAGAACACAAAAAGAGAACTTGCAGCTGGTGCTTTTGGAACTAAAAATCTAGATGCTAATGAAATGAAACAAGCTAAAATAAATGAAATCAGAACTTTAGTTGATTTATAATTTGTATGACTTTTGTAAGGTCTGGTTGAACCTAAGTTTTACACATGACAAATACAGATTTAAGAATGAGGTATAGAACATATTCTGTCTATATGGAGCATTTTTTTTTCTATTAATAAAGTGGTATTACTGACATCTCTTCTATATATGAATCTTATTTTTAATGATAACTTTCAATAGCAATAAGTTCCATTGCAAAATGGCCTGAAGGAGGTTTTCATAGAAGTTCTTTTGCTCTCCAGCTTTTCCTAATGCCTTTGCTAGGTATTTTCCTACATCTTTCCTGTATTCCACATCTTCATACTGAAGTGTGGTCATAGCTTATACTTTTGACCAGAAGGTTAGTTTTTCTTTGATGGAAATATTAGGTTTTTCACCAAAGTCTTTAATTGGTGATTCAGTGGGTCTACCATCCTTGTAAATTATTAACAAGTATGTATACAGACTATAAGAAAGATTTTATTGGATGTTCAAAAGCTATAGTTATATCCATAACCAAACCTTAAATGAAAGACCAAAGTTCAAGGGAACAAGTTAATTGCAATTTTTATAGCTTCATTGAATTATAATTTATATTTGTGGTTTGCAGAATGTCTTTAGAAAAAATTAGGGACCTCATCAAAATTGTGTGTTCATTTTAATTAAGTGTTGCTACATTCATTATTTAAATGTAGTCATAGATCACAAGCTGTAAATAGTCTGTAGAGGTGAGAGAACCAGTTCTACCCGGTTTGTTTTGAAAACTTAAATAATTTGATTTAAATAGATACTTCTATAAATTGTTTTTATTTGTGTGGGGCTTTTGGAAATAACCTTATAACTTTTCGATTATTGGGATGGAAGGTGGGCTGGATGACCAGAGGTCATTTCAACCCTAAAGACATCTCAATCCTGAACTTTGTAAAAATGGCTTTGTGTGTTTTAAATCAGAATTTAATTTTGGAATTTCACTAACTGATCCATACATTTTTCTTATCCCTTTTTGCTAATAAGAAAACTTACTAGTTGCCACCGAATTATAGATGATGTTGAGTCATCTTAAAACAAAAAAGCAGTCAGATTAGTCATTTTATTTTCCTGTGGATTCTTTAAAATCCAGATAAGAGATTACTAAGAAATTCTTCATGGTTTATGGTACAGACTCAAGAATATCTGAGATTTTATTTGTGCTACAGGAGACTTAACTGAAAGAAATGATAGGTACCCTTCTAAGGTGTATGGCATATAGCTACTCCACTAAATCCTCCCCAACCTGTTATTGCTCCAAGGGAACAGGATTAGCCAGCAAGAATCTTCTTGGTTCTATTTCTCATATAAACAGGTGAGGTAGGCATGGTTTTCAGGAAAACATTTCTATCAGGGTGTAAGTGGACTGGCCTGCTAGGGTTAGGAGCCCCATGGGAGATTTTCCACCTTGTAAGACTACAAATCCAGTCTCATTACATATGGAATTATGGTTCTGTACTACCCACACAGTGAAATTAAGTATAAACTGTTTCTGGCCCAAACGAGAAAGAAATCCACCTTACCTATTTTAATTACAGATAAACTCAGGCTCAGAAGTGGAGGCAGTGTGCTGCTTACCCAGAAAACTACAGTGCTATGCTCTAAAATATATTCATAGCAATCAGATTTATCAAGTAATTTTTTAGTATATTAATTGGTATTAATAAAAAGTTAATTCAAGATGTATAAGTCACTGGAATGAAAATATTTATGCTATGCTATTTTATTACTTAGAAATATACTGAAAATATTGTATTTATAGTTGTTTCAAACTGGATTTTTCTTTAAATTTAAACTCAATAAAAAGCTAAAAAAATTTACCTTCCTTGGTGTCATCATTTAGTGACTATTTTTAACAAAAGAGTCTCACTTCTATAAACATGTTCATTGTACATTTTTTTATTGAATCACTTAAAATTATTGTTACTGTAATTTAGTCATCACATGTAAGTTTTGTGCAACTATTGAAATTCTCCTTCATATCTTAGTATATATTTGAAGTTTATATAAAATACATTGAGCCCTTCCCTTCCTCGGGGCAAAGATCCCCCAGCTCAGCCTGTTTGGGC
>LOEQ01006040.1:0-15721 GCA_001685075.1 Bramus lutescens
TATTAACCAATGAAAGTAACACATAGACAGATGACCCTCCTACATCAATGTGATAAATAACTAGTACAAGAAATTGACATCATAAGTGAGCCTTCTGATGAGTAACGTGAAAATTCAGGATTTAATGTTGTTCCTCCTGGGTTCTGATCTTCTGTCAGTTGTCTCTTGTTATCCTTTAATACCTTCTTTTGGTATAATTCTTGCTCTAGGTCATTGTACACGGGAAGCATGCAGCTTGGATCTTATTTAAAAGGCCTCATAGAAAATAGTTTGCCTTGAGTCTCAGAAGTGACTTTGACATTAGTACCTTCAAACAGTGTTGAAACTTAGTCCTTTTGAACTCAGAATGAATGGATCCCTATGAAATGATCATGTGTCTTTAAGGTTCAGAGACGCAATGCTATAGTTTGAGTTTGAAATGTCTTCCACAGGCTTATAGTTTGCATACATTTTCTCAGCTGGTGGCATTATTTGGGGAAGTTTTATAATTTACAGACTGAAACTGGGCTGGCAGAACTGAATCACTCTTTTTAGAATTATACCTGCTTCTAATTTTGGTCTTTATTTTCTGTATCCTGACTCTTATTTTGTGTTTGTCATTAATTACCACTGCCATGGATATGACCCTATTCTGTCATGTCTTACTGCTGTGATGAACTAAATCCATCTGACCCAATAATCCAAAAGTAAATACTCTTTCTAATAAGTCATTCTGTTAGACATTTGTTATAGGAACAAGAAAGTAAGTTATGCAGCCCTATTGTCATATTTAGTTGTTATTGCTTGTATTAATAGAATTCCAAACGAATTAATTTTATTTGATCACTCCTTGGTAATAATTTGCAGTTTGCTGTTTCGCTAGCTGTCTTCTTTTCAAATTCTTTGTTAGTTTCTAACTCATCAGCTGTCAAATGCTGTGATGCTTTAGAGTCAATTATCAGAATTTTTATCTATGTACATCATACTAAAATAAATCATCCTAAAAAGTGTGCCCCTGAATTTCCTAATTACAGCTAGTAAAAATTTACTGACAGATTTTAAGTCTATTACTGAACTTCAAACTCCTCTGTAAACTTTATATTTAAAAGGCTTTAATCAATTTTAACATATCATTTCCTAAAGTTCTTGGGTCCTTCAAAACAACCTTTCTTTAATCACTTTCATTTTATAGTTAACCCCATTTTTTCCAGATTCTTAGGGGAAATACTTTCTCATCCTTTTCTATTGCCCAACCAATGACACATTAGTAAATTAACATAGAACTTCTACTGTAATTCATATATAGAGTCTGTTCACTTTTCATAATGTCCACTAGGCTACTGTACTTGTTGATACACAAGTGTTTTCATCCACTCCCATTTCTCTCCTCCCTCTTTCTCTATTATAGTTCTTCAAAGCACACCTTTCAATCAGGGCTATTTAATAAACTATAAATCAATTGAGTGTCAGTGCTCTAAATGCTCTAAACAAAATCATCTAGTGGCTACATCTATTAGAGGTTTTGTTGTTGTTCTTTTTTCCTTTCTTCCTACTTTTTATAAAAATAAAATAAAATAAAATAAAAAACCAAGAAACTCTGTCCCAATCAATGCAGCTTTGGAGCCTGTCCCAGAACTATCACTTGTAGACCAGACTGGCCTCAAATCACAGAATTCTGCCTGCCTCTGCCTCCTGAGTGTTGGGATTAAAGGCACGTGCCACCACTGCATGACTTCTATTAGAGTTCTTACCAGGGTTCTGGACCCTGCGTAATCTGATACATCTTCACTTCCTCTCTTCTATTTTCCAAGTATTGCCTTATTTCTGCCCGACTTTCCTGGATTCTCTTTGGGTCTTTATTGTTTGTATACACCATGTCTCTTCTTGGCGTAGGACATTCAGTTCTTCATTTGTAATGTTTTACCTAGAAATCTATAGAGATTTCTATTTTAATTCTTCCCATTCAATCTTCTTGTGAGATCTTAGCATCATTTCTAAAATATTAATACTTTAATTGTTTAATTACTAAATTTAAAATTAAAATTAATTAATACTTAATTAAAATTAAAAAAAATTAAATTAATTATTAAATTCTTGCTTGCTGACTTTGTATTATTCTGCCATTTTGCTCACTTAACCTCCTGACAAGTTATATATTTCTTTCCATTCCTTATATGAAGTCTATGAAGATGGATAAAACTATATAAACCTGATGCACACACAAGTCAATAGTATCTGTGGGACCGAGACCAATATTATACTTCCTCATTGATTATTCTCAGAGAGTTTTAATCACTTAGTAAGTAGTTGAGCAATTTAAGACAGTGGTAATTTTAACTCCAGAGCCCAAGTTTCATTCAGTGTACTAAATGTTCACAGACACTATTAACCCATCCATCTAGTTCTCTAAAACTCTCCACTACAATTTAGTGGTTTGTATTTTCCTTCATATCTCTGATGATTGGCATTTCACATTAATTTATTCCTATAGACTCATTCATGACAACAAGGATTACAGTGACATGCTCTTCTGGCTCTACAACAACTCCAGCCACCTTCAAGCATAATTTCCTTATCTTTTCGGAAGTTTGACTACTATGGCAACAATGAAAAATTGAAAAATTCTGATCAACAACTGAAATGGTTAATTTTGCACTATAAAATACAAAGAGTAATTATATTACTGGAAACAACTATAATGTGTAATAGCATTGGGGCCTTCAGTGAAAATAAATATGATAAAGTGAATGCAAACTCTGAACACTGATAAAATCCTCTTGACAGTGTAGCTACAATTTTAACAAGAAGAAAATGGCTCGCAAAAATAGATTCAATTATCTATTTAATTTTCACTGTAATTTTGCTTAGCTAGACTTCTTATTTTTATATAAAAATCATCCTAAAAGGCTACATTCCAAAAATACTTAACACANCTGATAAAATCCTCTTGACAGTGTAGCTACAATTTTAACAAGAAGAAAATGGCTGGCAAAAATAGATTCAGTTATAAATTTAATTTCACTGTAATTTTGCTTAGCTAGACTTCCTATTTTTATATAAAAATCATCCTAAAAGGCTACATTCCAAAAATACTTAACACATTTTATGTATCAGCTTTCTTAGAGAATTAAATGGTTGTAAGAAAATGCCAGTGCAATGAACCTTAATAAATAGTAAACAGTAGCTCCGGCATATATATTTCTATATGCAAATAAATTACCAAAGTAAGCATTCCTATAATCTAATCACTATATCCCCTCAAATCAACATTTTTCAAGAAAAAGAAAGTTACTTAAATGCCAGGTCTTAGTTTGTGAAACTGTGGTACTGAAATTAAACAGTGTTGGATATAACAACAACAAAGAATTATTGTTTCTGTTAAAATATGGTGAATTACAGTTCAACTCTATTTAATTTACAAAAATATTGTAACTTAACATGATGAATATAATAAATAATTCAAGATTTTTTAGAGGAACAGAACTGATCATGTGTGTGAGTGTGTGTGCGGCATGCATGTTTAAAGAATTTGCTAAATCAGGGTATGCTAAAATACTAACAAAAATTGTCTCATACTTGTGAGGATTGGAACTCAGTGCTTACTCAGTCCTTGAAGACAACAGGGTGGTGCCATTATGGTTTCCTTACACTGAAAATATCCAAGAACCTCGGAGCTGTTTGGTTTGTGAGGTTGATGGCTCTGCACTATCAGTGTGTACGCCAAACATAAGGAGGTCATGGAAAATAGGTGGTCTGTAGTCAAAAATGGAAGCCTGGAAATCCTGGTTCTCAAATCAGTGAAGATACCAGCAGTAGTAGTAACAGGGTAAATAAACTCTATCCCAGGAGAGGCCAACAGAGTGAAGGATTAGTAATCTTCCTTGGCCATGATCTTTGATTCAGTCTGTTATCAGAAGATGACTCTCATACCCAGTGTAGAACTTTATTTATCAATTAAAGGCATCAGAACAAAACCTCAATGCAATTCTCTACTCAAGTGATTCTAAATTGTCCCATGTTGACATTAAAACCAACTGCCACACAAAACATATTAATGTAGGTAGACAGGAAAAATTTGCAGTGACACTGCTGTATGATGTTCCTTTGTTCCAACATATATTTTCAAGATATTATTCTTTAAAAATCAAATTAATAATGACTTTGTAGTGTATACTCAACTTGGAATGTCTTTGACAATTTGTTCGATCATCTAAATAGCAAGCAAAAAAAAAAGCCTTCCAAACACTTTTATTTGTGATTTATTTACTCTCTTCTTTGAATGTAGTCATTTTTCTTGTTTTCAGAAATAAAATAATATAACAAATTGTTTCCAAAAGTAAGTTTGGTTCATAGAGTTTGAGAGTGCTTTCAAAAGGCTCATAGAAAATGTTTTCATATTTTTATTGACAATCATGAAACAAAGTTATCTTTCATAATTGTTTTATAGTTAGTTATTAATCTACTTTAAATTATTTGTAATTTTTTGTTAAAAATTTCAATGATTGGAGAAGGAATTTCTTAGAATGAGACTATTCCACCTCCCTGTTCATCTATATGTACGCAAACATAAAGATGAAAGTCACATAAGAAAAATTCAACTTCAACATGACTATTTCATTCCACTTGGGGGTATAGTAGAATCTAAAGAACTATTGTCATCTGGATCAGTAGAATTATCTGTTCGGGTAATATGGAAGCCATGGAATAGAAGGTGCCTGAATACACCGACTTTAAAAAAGCATTTCTAACTTATTGTATTCAGTTCTGTATCCATTAGATTAGCCAGAAAATATATCCTTCCTACTGTTTAACAAGCATAAATTGTTCTGCCATCAAATATGCACTATTGAATTATAAGTGAATAAACAAACAGAAAAGACAAAGAAGTCAACTTTTACATTGCAGATTATAAGTAGATAAAACAGAAAGATTCAAGTCATCTGTGAAAAGTGAATCTTAACTTCATCTGTGATTATTCCTTTCAGATAAGTACAAGTGCTAGTCAAACTCAAAATCTATAAACCAAAAAGGTTTTTAAGAAACTTAATAACATGATTAAAGAAACATGGTTTTTAAAATACTAGATATATAGTATTTTAATAGAAGTTACAACAGTATTACTTAATAAGATAAATTTGGGTTTAATTAATTTTTTGTAACTATTCATAAGGCTATCTTGAAGATCCTCAGTTTGGAATTACATGTCTAATAGTTTTAAATACCTTTTTGCATTAAGTATTATACAATGCTCTTATAAAATTTCTCTGGCACCTATAAAATAATTATTTTTATATATTGCAAAAATTTCATAGTGTAGNCAAAGCAGCTTTTTAAAATTATTATTAACCAAGGGTAATACAACATATTCACAATATACAGAGGGAAATTACACATCAGTGTAGTATCCATTTGACTTATGTTTCACCATCACTGGACTTCTGACAAGAAAACAAGCTAAGAGAAAATTTATTTAATCAAAAAGTAAAGAAAATAAATAAAAATAAAAGCAAATATAGTTGAGGAAGCTAAATTGGTGCCCTCTGGGCATTTGGCAGCTGTTTGTGTGTGCTGACCTCAGCATGTGATGCCAGAGAAGGAAGGAGTTCCTTCTGGGAGCTGCCCCAGGCTAGTAATGAATGAATGAATGAAGAAGAACACATGCAGTCACAAACTGTCATCTGTATCATTTAACTAAACCTACTTCTCAAATGCAAAGCTCTTTATGTGCTACAACACATTAGGAAAGTTCTAGTGAATTAGACACTAGTCAAAGGTATGGTCTCATCTAAACATCAATTCAGTTGGAATGCATTGGTTAAAAGACAGATATACAAAACAGTGATTTCTGTTTAGTTATTCAGCTATTCAGGTCTATTTCTTCTTTGATAGCTGTTTGAACTATGTTTCCCAGGTTTGCCACCTTCTCTAAGAAATAACTACAAAGATAACTCATCAACATGTGTGGAAATATAACAACAATTAGAGTTATATGGATTGCCTTCACATTCCTGAACTGGAGAGGGTCAGGAAAAACTAGGTAGCAGCAAAGTAGCTAGAATTTGTTCATTTGAAAACCATATAAATGCAGCTCCTGACATTGGACAATGGTGGTTAGATGATAAAGGATAAATGCAGTGTAGACCGCAGTGATAATTTTAAGAAATAAATGAAACCACGTTACCAACTTTCTGTTGAAATTACTCCAAACATTCATCTATCACGTAAAAGGGTACTACTCTTTACAAAATTCTCAACAGTCTCAAATAAAATGACTCACTTTTCCTTTCTGATATTATCTTTTATAGATTGCTTCATGACTGATTCTATTTAAGCCTTTATATCTCAGTTCTAAATCCACCATGTCCAGATATTCTATTTCTGCCAATCATTCTGTATTAAATTGTTTGTCTAGGAATAATGCCATAGTACTTTTGAATGTCTTCAGTCACATTTACTGGATTGTTCTTTCCCTTTTATACTAATATATTATGTATTAATCATGCCAATAAAGTCAAACCATAGGGTTGTTGCATGAAATAATATACATAAAATAATATAACTTAAGGGATTGTCTTCACACTTCACAATGGGAAACATATCTATTGCGTACTTCTGATACTATTACTGTGTCATCATTTTCATTGTGTCATTGATATCATCATCATTGTCATCAAATCAGCAAAGAATCCAAGAAGGAAATAAAGCAAAAAGCCTCAGGGAAAAGAACTAGAAATTTCTAGGTATGAAACCAACATTTCTGTTATAAAGACTTGTTCATTTCCTTATTGCTATTGATCAATACCAAAAGTCTTATTTAATTTGATATTCTATTTTATTCTCCTTTACAGCTCATTGGTAAGCCTAAAGGAGGGCAAATTTTAATGTTGCATTCCATACCATTTTTACAGTCTTTGAATCATATTTTAATTATCCTAGAATGATATAGAACTATTTAAAAATGTTGGTGACTGGTGGTAGACCTGTCAATAGGGAACTCTCATAGTAATAAAGCAGGTTTCTGTAGCCCTGTTGTTTTAATTATTAACCCTTTAGTTGTAGAATGCTCATATATCCAAGAACGATAAGATCCTGGAAATGAGCTGAGGTGGCAGGGATGCTTAGCAGCATAGGCTGAAATCTTCCAAACTAGTAGAAACTGTGTTTTACTCACAGCTACAGCATACTTGTTAGATCACTGCATGATAAAATATCGACAACTACTCTTGGATTAGTTGCTTTTCTTGTTGTTGTAACTAGATATCCGATACAAAGTAATTTAAGGGAAGATTTTCATTTTGCTTGCAGTTTGAAGGGATACAGTCCATCATGGTGCAAAGCACATTGGCAGGACCATGAGGAAGCTGGTCATATGGTATCTACAGTCATGGAGCAGAGAACAGTCAGGAAGTGGGGTCATTAGGAAACCAAAAGGTCTCTACTCAGTGACCCATTTCCTCCATCAAGATTTCAAAGCTTTCTTTGTGTGGTGACTACCTAATTCCCATACATACGACTAGGTGAGGTATTTCACGTTGAATACTGTGACGCTGGTTTAAAAGAATGTTTGTGTTGATTCAAAGATTCTGAGTTAGATGTCCATCCATGTTACAGCCTCACAAGGCTGAAATCAAAGGGACAAGGGAAACCACATTCTGTTCTGGAGATAATTTCCAGCCTCGAATAGGTATTGACAGAATTCAGTCTTATGTAGGCAGGGGAACTGAGGTTCATGTTAACTTAATAGCTTTCTTGCAGGAGCAAATCTCAGTCATCAGCTGTCTCTCACAAGTATGTAATGTGTGAGTCTCACACATTCTCTTAGAATTGCTAAACCCTTCTAGTACATGAAATCTCTCTAGTGTATTTAAACTGTCTTTTAAAAAGTTCACTTCTGTCTACCATAGCTACTGGGAAGACTCTATTGCTGAAGACATCAAACACTTTGTTAGCAAGACATAGATCAATCTCAAATTGACTAGTGAAAGTCCTCCCTGCTCTGGCTTGTGCCAGAAGGAGATATGCAGGCTGCTAAGTAGAAAAGAATTGGACCTTAGCTGCTAAAATACCTGCCAGGTAAGATATGTCCATTGGTACAAAAGTAGTATTACTATCATAGAAATAACCAACTGCTTTCTGTTTGGATTTTAGAGCTCCATGTGAGGGAATTTCATTTTTGATAGTGCAATCCCATCCAAAAGCCCACAGGTCCTAAGCAGAGACCTACTATTGTTTTGTTAAACGGCCATGTCGCCAAACTTCCTCATAAGTGTTTAGGTTTAAAGCTATAGATTCGTGGTGCACTCTACTTCGGTCGGAGATGCTTTATTTTGTGATAGGCAGCAGCAGTTAATGCTGAAACTCATTATTAATCAAAGAGCTGAGAATAAGTGACAGAATTCTCAGTTCTAAATGGGATATACATAAACTCTAAGGTTCAGGGAACACTGTAGAGGAGAGGTGGAAAAAACATAAGAGAGTATGAAGGACACTCTAAAATGCCATCTTATGGTGATGACAGCGATATCATTCTTCTAAACACGCAGCAACTGCATGTATCCACATAAGAGCTGCAGAAGATAAAACTAGAAAAAAATTCTTCATAGATGTGGGACAGCTTCATGAGCTCCCCCCTTTTTTTGCTAAAGAGCTATAGAGCATTTATGACTACTGCAGAAATGAGTTATTTTCCTTTGGGTTTGTGGCCATTGGTAGGTTGTTCCATTAAATACCTCCACAGCTCTGTGAATATGGGCACACCAATAGACTCTCTGGTTGAAAAATGAAAAGAAAAGCTGAGGACAAGAAGTTGAGATGGAAACATGTTATGGATCTGGAAGAGTTAAAAAGTCTATGGACATGATAAAAAATGCTGCTTACAATTCTGAAATTCTCATAGAATAAAAGTACTTATTCAAAAAAGGCAAAAAAACAAAAATAACAGACACATCTGATGAGGTCTGGCCTCATTTATTAACTCAAAATAAAATCAATTACTATTATAATTACATCTAGGTGATTCATTCACAACTTCTTACTCGTGTGAAATATAAAGTAATCTCAGGGGTGACATCAATCATATTTACAACTCTGAAGTACCATTCAAGGTAGCAGGCAACACTGGCCATATACCAGCAGACAGAAGGGATTTGGGAAAACCATTATCTCTGTTTCTTAGGTACCACAATAGCCTTGGGTACCACAATAGCCTCACTGGAAGGAAATGAGCAAGGCATCTTCTCACTCGGTAACTTTTTCTCTTAGATTGTCAGGTGAAAATCACAGACACAATGCAATTTTTCTCTTTGAGCCAGAGATTTTGGCAGTTACAGAGACAATAAGAGTGGTTCTGAGGTCAAGAAAAGCAAATGTAACAGCATGAAAGAGGCTTTTTAGATGTGCTTAGAGGTTTAATAGCCTCACTGTGAACATTTTACAGTAATTCAATTTGCATTCTTACATTATTTATGTAATTTTGAAATTTGAAAGATAGTTAAAAAATACACATAAACAGACAAATATTTTTTTTTAAAATACTCCATGCACCATCGGCTTAAGCATAATGTCCAAAGTACACATCATGTCTTTGAGAGAAATTCATGAATATTTGTGTGCCATTTTGGTTGATGCTAAGTCACTTCAAGCAATTGACCAGCTGTGCATTTAGGCACTGATGTAGGAAACTTATGTTTTTCAATGAAAACAAGAGGACACTTTACATAAGAACATAAGGATATTGGGAATTCTAATGAGCTCTTATTTGCGTCACATAAAACACAGACACTGTTTTGACGGTAAAGATGCACACAAATATTTTAAGACAGCCACTTCTGTCTCCCTAGTAAAGAATAGTGTATTTGACCGATCACTCTAAAGCACACACACCAATTAAAAACAAAAACAAGACGAACACTGAAGTATAAACAGATCCGAAGCAATGTCCTCAGTTAGCAGATAACTTGAAGAGGAAGGTGATCACTGAGAACAGGAGAATGTGAAGTGAATCTTTCTATAGCCTCTGGCTTTCTGCCGGGAGCTGATTTCCAGACAGGAATGTACAGATGGAGAGGAGACCCTGATTGAGTTTTGTTTTGTTGAAAGATCAGAAATTAAAGAAGACAGATGTAGAAAAATCTCACATAGCAATACACTATAGATGAGAGCTCCATGAATGAAGAACTCTAGACTGCACTGGGACCCCCTGAGACTTTGGCTAGGGTTTAGCCTTTGTATGCACACAGGAGTTAACTGAAGTCTTAAGACAGCAGTCAACTCTGGAATTTCCAACATACCAGGTTTGCTATTTTCAAACAAAACAGACAAAGCAAAAGTAAAAGTAATAGACAGGAAAGGAATTTAATTAAAATAGTCATTTTTACAATAGGTAAAGTAAGCATTTTAGCCAATAGACAAGATACTGACAAGTACTTTATATTTGAATAGAGGATTAACTGGGGCAAGGGAGGAGAGATATATGAATAGTTAATGAGTCTTAGCTGAAATGGTCTAGTTAACCTGTATCTCAGTTCTGCTTTTTGCAAGATGGCCCTGGAAAAGCTCTTATTACTTGAGATGATTCAGTTCCCATGACCTGGTTATTAGGGTCTGCTTCTGTAAGAATCCAAGGTGACTGCATGTTTAAGAAAATACACAATGAGCGACTTGAGACTTTCAGGTNTTATTAGGGTCTGCTTCTGTAAGAATCCAAGGTGACTGCATGTTTAAGAAAATACACAATGAGCGACTTGAGACTTTCAGGTTCCTTTCTAGGATTCAGGAAAAGGAGATATAATCTGATAAACACCATAGTTACTGTTACACACTCATCTTTTAGAGGGTTCTTTCCTTCTAGTGATTGACATGTCTTCATGCAGAGTAAATCAGATATTTGACCCAAATAAGAGCCAGATAGAAAATCAAGGCAATGAAGTGAGACTTTTTTTCTTTCCCTTATGTTGTAGACCAAGAGAAAGGAATCCATGGTTCCATAGCAAAAGCAGTTTCTATGATATGTGGAGACTGGCCATGACTAAACAATCAATACCAAAGTGCTATATGTCACAGAATATCTACTATCATTTACACAAGCGTGAAAGATGACCAGTTCACAACTAGTTAGATTGGCCTAATCCCATTATACAAAACAAAAGCATTCAATGAAGATCACTGCAAAAATGGCATGTCCTAATTATAGTGTGAATGAAGCTTTGAGAACAATGCCGTTTAAAAAATACTCTAAGCTAACTCAAAAACACTCCACAAAAGCAAGAATCTGGTCATTCGATGTCTAAAATAAAATACATCATATATATTTAGAATATATATATATTCTACCAGGCTGATTAAATGAACAAAGAAGTTCTTATTCAAATCTGTTGCAATAGTAGCAAATATTCAATTCAACTTCACAGAAACAAAGAGTAGGAAACACACACACACAACTATAACCTACTGAGACCATATAGTGTTTCTCATATGTATATATCAATATTTAATAAATATCATGTATTTCTAAGTTGGTATTTTAAGTCATTACTTTTTATGTTTGTACATTTTACACTTAACATTTATTTTTAAAAGTAATATAATTTGACTACTGTTTAATATCAGCTGAAACAATCTGAGTTATTGAGAGCTACAATTGACCAGCGTGTGTGTGTGTGTGTTTGAGAAAGTAAAAATTGTATTTCATTAATACATGATTCACAGCAAAGAACTATTTTCCTGACTTTCATAGCATTTTTAATAAATCAAGTACTTTAATAAAATGAAAAGCTTCAAGAAAGCATGTGAGTTGGGCATTTGGGGGAGCTAATGAAAAACTATTAGTGATATTGATGAAGAGGTGATTGATGTGATCATGCCATTTGTGTTAATTTCTGTGCATGGAAGTGAGACACCTACATTCCCAGAGAGAAGAGGAAGTGATTTTNTTCTTTCCTTCTAGTGATTGACATGTCTTCATGCAGAGTAAATCAGATATTTGACCCAAATAAGAGCCAGATAGAAAATCAAGGCAATGAAGTGAGACTTTTTTTCTTTCCCTTATGTTGTAGACCAAGAGAAAGGAATCCATGGTTCCATAGCAAAAGCAGTTTCTATGATATGTGGAGACTGGCCATGACTAAACAATCAATACCAAAGTGCTATATGTCACAGAATATCTACTATCATTTACACAAGCGTGAAAGATGACCAGTTCACAACTAGTTAGATTGGCCTAATCCCATTATACAAAACAAAAGCATTCAATGAAGATCACTGCAAAAATGGCATGTCCTAATTATAGTGTGAATGAAGCTTTGAGAACAATGCCGTTTAAAAAATACTCTAAGCTAACTCAAAAACACTCCACAAAAGCAAGAATCTGGTCATTCGATGTCTAAAATAAAATACATCATATATATTTAGAATATATATATATTCTACCAGGCTGATTAAATGAACAAAGAAGTTCTTATTCAAATCTGTTGCAATAGTAGCAAATATTCAATTCAACTTCACAGAAACAAAGAGTAGGAAACACACACACACAACTATAACCTACTGAGACCATATAGTGTTTCTCATATGTATATATCAATATTTAATAAATATCATGTATTTCTAAGTTGGTATTTTAAGTCATTACTTTTTATGTTTGTACATTTTACACTTAACATTTATTTTTAAAAGTAATATAATTTGACTACTGTTTAATATCAGCTGAAACAATCTGAGTTATTGAGAGCTACAATTGACCAGCGTGTGTGTGTGTGTGTTTGAGAAAGTAAAAATTGTATTTCATTAATACATGATTCACAGCAAAGAACTATTTTCCTGACTTTCATAGCATTTTTAATAAATCAAGTACTTTAATAAAATGAAAAGCTTCAAGAAAGCATGTGAGTTGGGCATTTGGGGGAGCTAATGAAAAACTATTAGTGATATTGATGAAGAGGTGATTGATGTGATCATGCCATTTGTGTTAATTTCTGTGCATGGAAGTGAGACACCTACATTCCCAGAGAGAAGAGGAAGTGATTTTGTTTTCTTTAAACTTATATATTATTATCATACGTGTGTATCTGTGGGGGAAGATATATGACACTGAGTATCTAAAGCCATGAGAGGACAAGTTTGTGATGTCGGCTTCTTTACAAACTTAGATGGGTTGTGGTGACCAAATCAAGGGCCCTGGCTTGAGAAAGACACGCNTGTGTATGTGTGGGGGAAGATATATGACACTGAGTATCTAAAGCCATGAGAGGATAAGTTTGTGATGTCGGCTTCTTTACACACTTAGATGGGTTGTGGTGACCAAATCAAGGGCCCTGGCTTGAGAAAGACACGCTTTTACTGCCTTTGCCGTCTTCTTGTCTTTGGATCCTAGATTCTTAGTGATTACATTTCAGTGAAATGACTTTCACGTTCTTGAGCAAGACATTCCTGGGACGGTAAAATGTCTGTATCTCAAAGGAATAGAGGACGAATTAAGCTACCTTAAAAAGTGCTCTAATAAGAAAAGGATGGCAATGGCCTGTAGTGAAGGAGAAAGCCATCTGAAGTGTAGCCCAAGGGGCATATGAAGGCTGTCATGGCTCGTGATCAAAACAAACTACCACACTTTGTAAAGAAAACCTGGTATGCCTTATGGATTTCTGTCCTAACTAACCAGCTCCCAGGACCATATAAGTAACTTTCTTGAACTAAATCTCACTCATATGTTCTCCCTCTCCTTCATCCTACTTGCCACATTTCTCTGTTAATATTAGTAATTTTAACTTAAACAGGATATTAGTTTCCCTGAAGGTCATGATGGGCTCATTTGTGTTTTTATGCTATTTTTGTGTTCCTGAGTGGTGTATTAAAATAATTGAAATTTACTTTTGCCACTGTTTCCAAGAAGACCTGGCTTATTTTTCTTCTTGACTTGGAACTGCTACTGTGACAGGTTAACTGACAGAAGTTGTTTAGAGTGACATCTTGACAGCTCTAGCCTAGAATACCTGGTAACGAGCCATGACCTCTGCAAGAGCAGCAGTCACCCGGTTCAGTTGCCAAAACTTACACATTGGCTTTATCTAAAATCAGATCCATTTCCTGCCACGCTGGTCCCAAGGCACACATGTGGTACACAGAAACACTCATACAAATAAAAGAAAACTGAAGTCTTAAAAGATTAAAAGACTGACACTGTCATTTATAATGGTCCAAACCCATTTCTGGGTTTAAAAATTTACCAAAACCCACCAATCTCTCTGAGCTTGAAATCTCACCAATTCACACCTTGGAAAAATCCATCCCTAAAGAAACTCTATATAAAGCTTCTCACCTAAGCATAGGCAGCTATTCTGCTGGGTTTTTCCTTCTCAATAAATCTCTTGTGTGAGGTTTGTTGTGCAGTGTGACTTTCTGGTATTCCTTGGCTCCCAACTTCCAGGATGCCTTTCCCTTCTGAGCTGCAACATTTCCAAGTCCTTTCCCCCAGACCTGTAACTCTTACAACATTGCTATGGGTGTACTTCATCTGATGCCCGGTTAACGTTCTAGGAGGCAACATGATGCCCAGAAAGAGGCCAGATGGAAATGAAAAGATAAACATTCACAGGGAGCAATTTATCAATTGATACAGCGAAGAAGTTACATTACTGCGGAAAGGATATACTTAAACACACTCTGTAGCTTCTTTTCCTTAGTTTCCTTTAAAGCTGATGATTTGGGAGTCAGACAGATGGGCAACACATTATTAGTTTCCAAGTAGTTTTACAGTGGATAATATCTCTACTGGGCATGACAGCAGTTGCCTGTTGGGTTCTACTGGTTATGACACATTTACCTGTTGGTTTCAGGGATGTCAAGGCTGACTTTACTGACAACACTGTCCTCTCTTTGGCCTACAGATGTCCACCTGAGCATATGACCACCTTGATATGGAAAAGGTGAACACCCCTAATCTCATGTGGTGTATACATCCATTTCAGCTCTAATGTTTGAGATAAGGCTATCTAGAAGGTACCATGTCTTGAGAAGTTGGGCCATAAAATAAACAAAAGTATGTGCAAGTGAATTCCTGGAAAATTCACCAATATTTCTCTTTATCAGTCTGCTTTTCCTTCATTATTGTGTTTTCCTTCATCATGCTGTCTCCATCATTGCCCAGCCCACTGGAGTTGAGAGTTGATGTGGTAATAGATGTTCCTGTTTCCCATTCGTTGGCCACTGAATAAAGTTCTTCTATTGTTCTATGCACCAAGTTAGTCGCTCTATCACATCAAGACAAAATTAAACCACTGTCTGAGGAACAATGAGCTACAAACTGGGTCAACTGACCCTTTGTCTCCTGACCCTGCTTACAACACACTGTGCAGATATTCTAGTTAGAAGATTAAAGTCTGTGGCAAATCAAAGGAAGGGACCAAAATGATTGCTGGCTGCTGCCAAGTTTCGAGGTGTGCTTTCTTATTCAGTAGTTAATAACAAGATAAACTGCATGCTGTGATGTAGGATATCTGGCTGACTTCCTTTATGTTTTAGGAGTTAATTCATTGATCAGTTCAATTCAGTATTTCTAAACCTCAAGAATGTATTCTTCTAAATGCAACTCTTTAATTATACTTCTAACAGTTGGAATGGAATATAAATTCATTTTAGCTATGGAAAGAATATTGTGAAACTAGCTGAAATACAGGGAAGATAATGTGTCCAATATTCTGTCTATCCTCTTTCTGTCTGTCCTTCTATCTATCATCTCTCTCATCTATCT
>LOEQ01006040.1:22596-51431 GCA_001685075.1 Bramus lutescens
AAAAAAAAAAACCCTAATAACACAGACCAGGATCTTTTAAAGAATTAATTATTTCTAGAAGCTTCAATGTTTGCTAGAAGGCAATGCAAATCCATGGTTAAGTATACATATTCATTTGCATGTAGTCAACACCATTCAAAATGTGTTGGTTACAGAACCAAAACAAATAATGAACCATTCAAAGTATTTTATGTGTACTGGTACCAACTGCGTAATGTGAGAGTTAAAAAATTAATTTAAAACTAAGATGAGCTGGAAGATTACTCAACCTTTAAAGTACCTGCTGGACAGTCGTGAGATCCTGAGTTTGAAGCTCCACAATCCACACTGGTTATGACTGTACATGTCTGCAACGACATCCCTTGGGGCGAAGCTTGCGTCAGAGATAGGTGGATCTTCCAAGCTCACTTGTCAACCAGTAGACTATCAGTGAACTCTGGGTTCAGTGAGAGATCCTGTTTCAAAAGATAAATTGGAGAGGGATAGCGTAAGGCAGGCATCTGACATTAACCTCTGGCCTTCACACGTGTGTGGATACACCACACATACTTGCAATCACACACACACACACACACACACAAACTGATATACATGCTGTAATTTGTACATTCTCTTTTTTTGCTATAATCTTGATATTTTCTTCTGATAAAAGGGGCTACAGCCAGTCACAGAGTATCCAGATGATTGACAGTGACTTTTCTAAACATATAAGTTAGGATACTTTAAATCTGTTTTATCTGGTGTCATTGGGTCAGTAACTAGTCCTATCTGGATGGTCTGATCTTTTATGTCTTTATGTAGAGTACTGAGGAGTTTTGAAAGTTACTGAGAGTTTCATACTGATCCTGTTAAAATGGCTTTTCCTTTCTTCAAAGAAACTGTTTCATAATTTGCACTGTGACATCATAGGATTCCTTGGGAGCCCTGTCATGGCTGGTGACAGTCTTAGAACACTCACTAGGGCTTTGTCAATTGGTTGCTGTTTTGAAGCACTGAGTATGGTTCTAATCGGGTAGTGACTTTCAATAAAGATATTCCTGGAGTGTGAAGGAGTGATGATACACAAGAAGATTCACATTTTGATAGGTGTCAATTTATCCCATGGCCATTTAAGTGGACATCTATGCATTGCTCCCCAAATAAGATTCTGCAGAATAAGTTGAAATGTAGTTAACTTAGCATTGATTTTCTGCTCTATGCACTTCGGCAGCCATTGGTATATTCTTTACTGTCCTTTGGCCTATGCATTTTCATTAGGATTTGGAAATAATATTACTCTTATCACTGTTGGTTTGCTTATAGAAAGTAGATCCCTAGCTACTCTAAAGTGAAGCGTTCAGTAACTGTGAAATTTCTAGATGAGCAGAGATGGTCTTGGATATAAATTCTAGATGATTCTCTAATCATCCACGGATTTAGTTCAGATTACCTAGAGGGAAAATTATTTCTTCATATTTATTGGAATTTTCTCAGTGTGTCTGCAACCAAACAAACAGAGTTTCCATTGCAAGTACTTGGTTGAATAATTTAGAGGCAGAACTCTCTGAGTCATGATTGGTTACATATGCCTGACCTTTCTTTTACAAATGAGGTCCCTGAGTTTTAATTGGGAAAGTACTGCTCCATAAGCAGGAGGTCTTACTATCATGCTAGCCTACTATGTGCTTTGAGATATTCTAGCAATATAAATGCCCACCACAATGTTTAGAACATACTAGAAGCTGGAAAAATATATCTTAACTTCTTCCTGGTAATAGATTCTCAGAGTGTTTGGTTTGTACCCTGAGAAGCGATAAATTCTCATATGGTTTGTGTGACATTTGACATGGAAGAATGAAGTCTGTGACAAAATTTGCATTTACTTCCATGTTCTGTTTAAATATGTGCATTTCCTTCATGGATCAGTCAATCTTCTGTACCCTTAATGAAAGCCATTTTCCTAGGAGCTAAAGGAATGCATCTTTTGAGGCAGATGAGAAAATAAAATGGCAAAATTTACGGAACAATATATTTGAACTGCGTTTTCCACTGGGATAAAGTTGTAGGTAATTGTACAGTTCCAGTTTCTCCAGGCACTAGGTTTGTAAGAACATGTTTAGAGCAACCAGAAACAAAAATCACATTTCAGCAACATTTCAAGGAAAAATGCCTCTGCTGTTCCCATCGAGACTACATCTAAGGGAGAGGTTTTGGATGCCACTAGGGGCTTTTGAAATAGTGGAGAGTGTGTGAAGGTTGTGTTACCATAGAGTCTTTAACATAGGTCTTCAGTGATGGCTGCAGTATATAAATGGAGAGATAAAGAATTAATCCATCGTACAGTGGAGCAGAAAACTCCCATCTGTTCTTCCTACAGCCCAGTACACCCCATTTATTAATGCTGTTCTCTGCACTGTCAGGTCTAAGCAATTAACTTGCACAGGCTGGTTTCTCTGGGGCTAGATAGACAGGGTGTTTATCAGCAGGAATATACCTTTTTAAGCACTTTCACCAGGAGGGAAAAAATGCAGCGTTTCTACTGCTCTGTCTGGGCTGAGGATACCATACACATCAAGCCATAGTTAATTTTCATGCCTGAGTAATATTCACCAATTTTAGTAATAGAAACTTAAAGTATTTTATTTAAGCAATCGTAGGTAAATTGTTTTGAATGAAATATTTTGCAAGTATGTTAGCTTCTTGGTGAATGATTTGTTCCTAAATATATCAGTAACCCACATATCTGGGTACCTGGAAGGGAGGAAATAAATGAATTGTTCTGCTGAATAGCAATAAAGAAAATATGTATTTACACAGATGTTATTCCTCTGCACTCCAATGATATTATGAATAAAACTCCATATTTATTGTAAGCATGCCCCATAATTTTACAAATGGCTTGATCAATTCCACATTTAGATTTATTAAAAGCATTAAATACACCTTGAATTGAATCTTTCCTTGAGTCTTTCTCTCTCTTCTTTCACCTGCTTATTATGGTCTTCCCTCCTCCCTGAGTTTCCATATTCAGTAAATGGCCCAGCCACTCACTCTGCTTTCTTAATTTCATAAAGACATTCAGGCCCTTCTTTCTCTTGCATCCAATCTATTCACAAAACCTCCATGTTTTTAAGCTCAATTGCTACCATGTATTACTTATTTTGTCCCCACACTGAATTCCCCCACTGGACCTATTTGAAACTGAAGAAAATGGTTGCTTCTTTATAGTCTATTAGTTATGTCTCTGTTGCTATGATAAAGTACAATGAGCAAAAAAAAATCTAAAGGAGGAAATTGATTTTGACTTATAGCTCTCAGAAGAAGCAGTCATGGTGGTGAAGGCACTGCATGCTAGCAAAGTCAGGAAGCTGAATGGTCACTTTTTCATCTACAAAAATGAATCAGTGAGAGATTAGGAACTATGCTAAACTCACAAACATCTCCTTGACACACTTACCCAAGAAAGACTCTACTTCTCAAGGGTCCCCTAACATACCCCAAACACAATCAATAACTGAGGACCAACTATTTAAAACCTAAGTCTATGGAGGACATTTATTATTATAAGCACCATATTTTGCCCTTATGCCCTATAGACCCAACATCATACTGTATTGTGAAAATGTGTTTAGTGTCATGGTTAGTTTCTTTTTCAACTTGACACAAGCTAGAGCTTTCTGAGACGAGGGAACTATATTTGAAGAAATGTCTCCAAAAGACTGGCCAATGGGCAACCCCGTGGGACCATTTTCTTAATTATAGATTAAAATAAGGATCCGTGAGCAGGTAGTCCTTTGGTGTATAAAAAAGCAGGCTGCATAAGTCATGAGGATAAAGCATCTGCATCCATTCGTGCCTTTCGATCCCTGCTCTGTTTGAATTCCTGCCCTGACTCTTTGGTGAAGGATTGTGATGAACTCTAAGCTGAAACAAATATTTTCCTCCATAAGTTACTTTTTGTCATGGTATTTGATTCACACCAAGAGGAACCATAATTAGGACAAAGTTATAGTTGATCGTAGTAAGGAAAGCACAGTGTGGCAATGGGAATAGGGAAACAGGAAGCTGGTGGAGACTTTTTCTTTTAGCCAAACGTATAAAGCACAGAGACAAAGAGCAGAAAGTGCTGTGAGGCTAGAAACCTTTAAATTCCTCTCCCAGTGCTTCCTCTCCTAAAGGTTCTATAACTTCTCCAAAACATCATCTGGGGACCAAAACACACCTGTGGGGGAATTTCCCACATAAACCATCAAATACAGAATCAAAAAGCCATTCTTCAGGGAGATTTAAAGTTCCACAAGACTCTTCCTTCCTAGCCCAATTAATGGGTCCAGTTTTACAGAGGCCCATTTTAGGCAGCTACAGCTGTGGCAGGTCATGACTTCATTGGATATTCTTTGCTCAGAGTATAACATTTCATAGCCCTTTCCCCTGCCTTCTGCAGTTTACATTCATTTTGCTCTGCTTTTTGTGTTTATATCCACAGAATTTGTTTTCTTTTCTACCTCACAACCCAAGGGATTGTTTGAAAGACTGTATCCATGAAATCATGCTCGTGCTCTGAACACTGAGTCTCTAAACACTTTGCCCCAACAGGTACCCCGACCTTCACATAACCCAGAGATTAGCACTCTTCTCTCACAACTGCCCCTTATTTTCCCAGCACAATATTATGCTTTCCTTCTGAGATCCTGTCTCAGGGCTTTTCCAGCAACTTTTCTTAAGAAATCTTATTGGGTGACCGTGTGGCTTACTCTCTTATTTATAGTTTGTTAAACAATTATCTTCTTAGTGAATCTCTTTTCTGTTCATCCTCAAAAGCACTTCTCATACATGGGGAGAAGGATCAGTGTGTAAAGTGCTTACAAAACAAGTTTAGCAGAAAGTGAGAACTCGGGGTTCAGTAAAGAAACCTATCATAAGAAATAAGGTAGCAAGAAATTCAGAAGGGTATCCAACTTTAAACTATGGCTTCCATTCAAAAGGGTGTGCACACCTGCCCCCACTACAAAAAAATGTAATTCATGGGTACGCACACTCATAACATAAACTTAATTTTATCACTTAAACCTTTTAGCCTGATGGTTTCTTTTTAAATGTATTTGCATTATAATATAAAAACAAATTATTTTTATTGTAATGTTCTTCTAGTCTAAACTCCACAAATGCATTAAGTATGTAATAAAAGCACAGTTAAGCATTTTGGATGAATAAATATATAATAAACTCATCTCTACACAAACTTTAATCAGGGTAAGTTCTCTTATAAATCTAATCTTGTCATATGGTATCATTAGCTGTCTACTCTCATGAATATTCACTACTAGAATTATAATCAATTAACTAAACAGACACAGAAAATATTCTAAACAAAAAGAGGAAAATAATTATAGAAGATACTAGTAACATATTTATTTTTATCAGATGACATTTAAAAAACCACATGCTCTAAGTGTCATATTTGGTAACTCAAATTATTTAGAGCACTGTGAATCACTCTTTAATTTTGTGCAGTGTAGAAACAACCTGATACTGATATTTACCAAAAGTTATGAAGCTTTATTGCTTGGGCAGATGGAAAACCAAGCCCCTGGGAATACAACTCACCAGGTTGCCAAAGAAGTTTTTTAAACAAGAAGTACAGTACTATATGTATAGAAGAAAGGGACTCTATATTTGATGGAAAGTAGGAGGTGAGCTTTTGTTTTTGTTTTTTATGTTAAAAGAGTTTGAGTTCCACAGTATTTATTTGCCCTTTTACTTCCTGGGTATATTCTTGATTCTCTGACTTGAGTACCTAATTGTTCTATAATCTTTCTCTAAGCAAAGCTGTTTCTAGTCATGTTCTCCAAGATAGACCCAGGATTATGTACAGCATAGTCTGTTTGTGCAGACAGAATGTCTGAATGAAACACAACATAGCCCAGAATGAACTTTCTCCAGAAACACCTTGATAAACTCCATGGCTTCTTCCTCTGTCATTCATAATTTAGTAGGAATTAATTTGTAAAATGAATTACATCCTGACAAGGAAAATGTGTTTCTTTCTGGATGGATTTGACAGATTGCTGAACTCTATACTTATTTTTAAAAATTCTTTTTAAGGAAAATAACTGCCTTAAATCCTATTTCTGTATCTTCATTTTTGCAATTCTTTTATTTTAAATGTTGATTGAATTATTTTAGAAGATGAATGCCAAAAATAGTATCCTTAAGACTCATGAAGCAAAAACAGATGTCCGTGTCCTCCAGATGCCTATCCATCCTGAATGGAAAGATCGTTACCTCACCCCAAGGTCTCCAGAAGTTTCAAGCCATTCAGCATCATCTTAATTCCAAACACATTGAACCTTTACTTCCTCATAAATCCTCAGTGTTTTCATCTAAATTGGGTAGCACGGGATTCTGAAACTAACTTATCCTTTAGCAAAATTCCTCTCTATCTTTAAATTTGTGAAACTAGAAAGCAAGATATCTATTTCAAAAACAGGAAGACAGGAAAGACATTCAACTATTCAACTATAAGCCACAAAAACACCTATCACCCCCCTCCTCTCTTTCTGTCACACACACACACACATACACACACACACACACACACACATACACATAGAGAGAGAGAAAGAGAGAGAGGGGATCTATTCAAAAATGAAAAATATAAAATGAGAAAAGTAAAAAAACACAAAACAAAGCAAGCAGTTGTCAGTCACAAGCAATTCTGAGCTCTCAGCAGAAAGCGACTCAGATCTTGAATGTGTCCTGGGCTGACCTGAGGCTGCTGAGACTTCACCTCTATCCTCTGAGTTCCCTGTTCATCTGTTGAGGCCGTGCTTCCTTTATTTTGAAGACTAGTAAATATTCTCAGATGAATTTTTTATAAGTCTGTTTTCTGCCAATGTAAATTGGGGGTCTACCAGCCTTCTCTGATTCTCTGTATTAATTTAATTCTCCTTTAGTTCTACATGTTAATGTTTTTATTTATTTATTTTGGCATAGTAGTAATTGAAAATTATGGGTTCTCAAGTATGCATTAGGGAAATTTCCTGTGTTGAACTAAAATTTCTTATATATATCTGTTTGATAATTGTAGTCTTTATTGTAGCTTCCTCTTAGATATTAAGGAGGATCAACATGTCTATATCATATACCTAATTTTTTCAAGTATCCTACTGTATGATTAAATATCAGGTATTTTGGTATTTTCAAAGCTATCAAAGGACACAAAACTACACCCATGTTCTCTCTCAAAACTCTATTTTTCTTACAACTAAATTTCGAATTTTGAAATTATTTTGCAATTTGTATAGCATCAGATTTTCCAATATTCTTATTCTAGTTTTTGTTTCACAACTCTCCTTTAATCTACCTCTTTCCCCTATCATTTACAATAAAGAAAAAAAAAACAAAATTAAACAAGCCAACTAGATCATAAAGTGGTGATTGGAATGAGAATAGTCCCCACAGGATCATGTATTTGAAATAATTCACCTCAAATTGATAGAACTGTTTTGGAATGAGTAGAATGTGTAGACTCTGTGAAGGAGGTGTGCCAATGTGGGTGGGCTTCAAGGTTTCAAAATCCCAAACCATCCCTAGTTAGTTCTCGCTATGCCTTTTGCTTATGGATCATATATAAGATCTCGGCTACTATTCTAGCACCATGCCTACCTGCCTGCTCCTCTCCTCCATGCCATGATGTTCATGTACTAACCCTCTATAAGTGCAAGTCCTTAAATTAAAGCTCTTTTTTTATAAGTTTCTCTCATTATGGTGTTTCATCCCAGCAGTACAAAAGTAACTAAAACACATACTTTCAACAACTGACGTGAAAATATCCTCAGCTAAAGATTGATGACTGGGTCACTTTCCCTCTAGGTACAGGAACTTATTCTTCATTCCTTTCTTAGAAGCACACCATCAATCCTTTGAAAAAGTGAGATCAGGACTTCTTCTTGGCCCTTAGCTGGCTTTTGGGAACCTATTACCCATGCTGGAATACCTTGCCCAGCCTTGATGAAGTGGGAGGCACTTGGTCCTGCCTCAGTTTGCCATATCCTCTTTTGTTCAAGTTTATGGGAGGCCTGACCCTTTCTTTCTCAATACAGACAGAGGAGGAGTGGATGGGGAGAGGGTAGATGGGAGACTGGGAGAGTGGGGGGTTAGGAAAGGAAGTAACAGGAGGAGAGAAAGAAGGGGAAATTTGGTCAGTATGTAAAATAAATAAAAAAGCTAATTAAAAAAGAATTGTTTGTTTCTGTTGTTTTTTATGACAGTGTACTTAATATCCCTCAAGAGCAGTATATTAAACATGCATATTTCTATTGGCAGTCTGCTCAAAGATGCATAAGCAGATGTTAGCGAGGAGAGAAGACAGTAGACCACTAATTGTGAAGGTAAATGAAAAAGCTACAAGCCAAAGAGAGGAGTCAAGTCCGCTGGGAAAAGTCTATAATCCCATTGACTCAGAATGGGACTGCTTCTCAGTCTGAAAGCTGAAGAAGGAAGATCACAGTTTTAAAGCCTGCCTGGACTACAGAGTGCGTTGAAGGCCTCAATGGACAACCAGAGGAGACCATCACTTAAAATAAAAAGTAAAAATTTCCACCTCCTCCCCTCCTCCCATTTCCTTCCCCCTCCCCCTCCCCCTCCNCACATTCAGAGAGTCCGGTTTGATCACTTGCTCCATCAGTCCCAGTCCAGCTGGTTTTGGTGAGCTCCCATTACATCAGTCCCACTGTCTCAGTGGGTGGACGCAACCCTCGCGGTCCTGACTTCCTTACAAAATAATAAAAAAAGAAAGATAAAAAGAAAGAAAAAGAAAAGAAAAAATTATCCCATTTCTTTTTCGGACCATGACACCTTTAAATTTTGTATCACATAGTTGTTTTCTAGACACAGTCAATGCCTTCAGAAATTAATATAGCTAATTAATTCTTACCTCCACATTTTCCAAAACTGAAGCCAAGACTCCCACTTTCTGCGGAATGTTTGGAATATTTTTTTCTTGAAATGTAGACCTTAGTTTGCTACTCTGCCTAGAAGCCTTCCACAGTCAAACACAATCACTGCAAATTGTTATAGCCCTTTCATTTACTTGCTTGTGCATGTTTGTTTGTGTGTGTGCACACGCATTTGTGTGTGTGTGCATGTGTTTAGCACAAACTATACCAAGCTCATTGGAAAAATAGAGAAAATGGAGGAGTTAAAATTTGTTGTGTGGTGAGATTAATGGTACATTACACTGTAAATATCTTCATGAGTATGAAGAATTCAAGAAAAATGCTTTCTGATTGGATATAATAGGAGCTACTAATACATTCTCTGTTGAATTTAAGTTATTGACATATTTGTTTAACAAAAATTTCACATTTATTATCCCAATATTATTGCAAAAATAAAATAAAAATATGAATTCAAAAATATATAAAGTAAAGAAATGAGGGCCCAGATGACACTTGTAAAAGTGTGCGTGTCTAAGGCTGGTGGTCTGAGTTAACTCCCAAGAACCTATCTGGTAGAAGGAGAATCCCAATGTCTGTAAGCTGTTCTGTGACCTTCATAGATACACAATCTAAACAAACAAAGAAAGAAACAAATAATTAAAAAATAATCAAGCACATAGCTTGGCTTAAGAATGAATGGTGCTTAAAGACAGGAGTATATTCCTCTCTAAATTTCCCAAAATATCTAAAGATTCCCCAACACATTGATTTTTAGTACATTGAAACTAACTTCAAATAACTCTGTAGATTCAAGACGATGATTTTCTTTTCTCGTCACAGTACACCAGCCATGTGGTCCTTCTGGCACTGGCACAAAGCAAGAATCCACTCCTTTGTTCCTTGTGCCCTGCTGTAACTTCTTTTCCTGACTCACAGACATTGAAATTTCTAGTAATTATTAACTAGCATTTACTGTTCTTATGTGATGTGAAGTGAGGATGAAGAAAGAGAAGATAGAATAATACTTAGTAAAACAATAAAGCAGGATCAAAATGAAGCCTGCCTGAAAATCTACTGCCTCATAGCAATACACCTACATAATATCTAATTTATCTATGATTTATATATAAACTAGATTACCATTACACCTCCCATATCATCTTGGGTACAAACAAACCATTTACACAATGTATTTAACATCTTTAGACACACAATAAGCAATTATAGTTCAGGTATGTTTCTTTTTATTATTTTTTATTTATCTTATGGATATGAGTGACCTGTCTTTGGGCTCACCAGAAGAGGGCACCAGAACTCATTACAGATGGTTGTGAGCCCCATGTGGTTGCTGGGTATTAAACTCAGGACCTTCGGAAGAGCAGCCACTGCTCTTAATCACTGAGCCATTTCTCCAGCCCCCACGTATGATTCTTCTTTCATGAACTACTTACATTTTGAAACTACAGACTTACTTTCTGTGAAAGATATAGCCATATAGAATGAAGTAATGAAAATAGCAATAGCTAGAAAACATTCTATATCTCAATATCAAAGGTGGGAGAAAGTATAGAACTGAAAAATACAAACTATATTTAAAATACAGTAAGCATTCATACTGGTCTAGCAGACTGATGGTTGTCCACTGTTGTCTAACAGTGGATATGAGCACACTAGCTCATGGAAACTGGCTGAACTACACATGATTTACCTCCTATTGAATGGGATTTACATCTAATTAGTACCTCTTGGGACCATTTACATTTTAGTGCCACTTGTTGCACCTTGGGAGTGTCTTGCCATGGTAGTCATTGCCATGGTCATAGGTGGTGTCGCTGTGTAGGAATGTTGAATCACGTTCCTCTTTTGTCAGCTTGCATAGTCTTTTCTGGTACAATGGATACCGTCGGAAAGAGGTTTTTAGGCCAGACACAGCTTAAATTGTTAGAGTCTTATGATCAATGTGTATAGCATCATTGTTAATACAGACCCAACCTCAACGCCTGCTAGGCAACTAACAGCTCCATCCAGAATCTGTATTGTCACGATAGTCAGTTTCACTATTCTGACCAATTATCTAAAAGTGACTTTCTCATGTCTGGTAGTGGGGCTTTTATACCCACACGTAAGTGTAGATATCACCCCCACATCAAAGAAGCTTCTCTTTAGAACAAATGGAGGCCTCTGCAGAAAACCGCAACTGCAGAGAAGCAGAGACCAAAGTAATTTGTTGCTGCCCAGTTGCTGGCACATTACATCAGAGCTCTGGCATCTACTGTTTACAGAACATCTCAGAAGAGGAATCAGAGTAATTGAAAGAACCAGAGCATCCAAGAAGTTCAAGGCAAAACAATCTCTCTTAGAAATGAATGCATGGAAAAGACCAGAAAAATGGCAGCATCAAAGGACATACTAATATGGAATGAGGAAAAATTGGCGGGGTCTGAACTTCTACAAAAAGTATTGTTGGCAACTAATGACTGTTGGGAGAATTATCCTTACCCAAGAAGGAGCTTGAGATACCCCAAATGGAGTGTTTGGACCTAAAGTCAACTGTACACACAAACAACAAAAACAGACCCAGTGGGTTGTATTTGTGTGTGTGTTACATACATGCATGCATGTAACAACAGAAATGAAAAAATGAGACCATCAGTTTGAGCAGGAGCATGGGAAGAGATGAGTGATAAAAGAAAGGGGGTGAAAATGATGTAATTTTGTTTCAATAAAAGATATTAAAATTTATTATAAATTTAAGAAAAATGTATCTAATTGAGATTCAAATGATTAAAAAATGATTGAAGCCAGGTGGCGGTGGCATACATCTTTAACCACAGTACTTGGGAAGCAGAAGCAGGAAAATCTCTGTGAGTATGAGGTCAGTCTGGTCTACAAAGTGAGTTCCATGACTGTTACACGAGGAAACACATCTCAATAAAAAAGTTTGAAGGATATTCTAGACCTACTCCATTCTTGCTCTGTTTAAACACATAAAACAAAGATGTTTTATGATTGCTAAGAGGTGAGAGTGAACATTTATTAAGTGTCAAATACTTCATATATTTTTGATCTTAGCTGCCATTATGTCATTATATTATATATCCTCTAACAAGTATCCTTAATTTTCCATGGCTACATATAAATATTTCACCATCTCGTTGGAAGCATTACTTTGCAATGATTATTTATTTGTTTCAACACTTATGAGAAAGTGTGGTCTAGTTTTTGATATCATTGACTATAATAAAAGAACTTCACACAATGTGGAAAATAGCCATCATTAACATCTTCAGATATCAATTGAAAATATGCACTTTAATTATGAAAAAGTATTAATTTAAGGCATTTCTATTTTTAAATGAGTTTTAGATAACCAGAACCCCCAAACACATATTTGATAAGAGAATGCCTGAGAACCTGTTACTGGCTGTTCTCAAGTGTGCTGAAGAACCCTTAAGTCTGTCTAATCCTCTCAACAGTGGCCACTTAGCACCAGAAAAATCAGAGGAAAAGCTATTTCAAATAGAGGATGAATTAGTATCCCTCTTTATTTTGAATCAAAGAAACCAAGAAGCTAACAATGAAGAGGAAAAAAATATTTTTGCAGTGGGATAGAAATTGGAGTTGCACCTGTGTGTGAAGATCAAAAGATTGTGAACATAAGAAATAAACAACCAGCAGGAATTGTTGCTTTACATTTTTATTATTATTTTATATTGATGGATGATTTGTCTGCTTCTTTGTATGTTAAGCACAGGTATGTTTTGCTGGCAGAGAACAGAAAGAAAATCAGATCCCCTATAACTGAGTTATAGATAGTTGTGAGCTGCCATTTAGTTAACTGCATGGTAATATACATTTGAAATCCCAGCTATGGGGAGGTAGAGGCAGGCAGACCCCTGTGTATTCCTGGAGAGCAGGCCTATCTTAATTCCTAAGCTTCTTGTCAATGACAAACCCATCCTCACAAAAACGATATACAACTCCTGATGAACAGGACCCAAAACTTTCCTTCCCATGCATGATCACAGGCACAGGTATGCACAGTTACACATATACTAATACACACAAAAGGAAATAGATTTTTTTCAGTTACTATATTTAACCATACTTTTTTGTTACTAATTATACTTCTTTTATTTGGTTAAGTTCTGATAAAGTCAATTTTACATCAGTTTTTTCAGCTTCTCTCTCTCCTCCATCTTGACCCTAGAGGGTCAGTTGACATCCATCTCTAGTGCTCTCTTCACAGATGGGATGACCAGGTCCTATCGTCTCACAGGCTGGCTCATTCTCACAGAAAGTCAGAATAAGTCTGCTACACAGTCAACAGACTAAAACGGCTTTCTTTGGGCTAACCTTTTCTGATACTCCATGTTTTTCTCACTCTTCTCTGCCGGCATCTTCATGTAGAGAAAGCAGTTTCCTTTGGTAGATATTATGAATAAACTCACATGCCTTCCACAGAAATCTTGCAACCTAAGGGAAGCATTCTAGAACTATTATTGCAGTAAGAATAACATGTTTCTAAATTGTATCATCCTAATTTCTGTTTCCTCTGATAGAGAAAACAATGAAAAATAGTAACGTTCTGTCTTTGCAACAGCTTCCCAAGTTTATAAATGGTCCCCCAGGAGGGAAAAAAAAAAGGTTTCTACTTGTGAAACGGTATGAAGGTTTTCCTGTTCAGAGGCTGCATTTGAGAAATTATCAGTTGAAAGCAAGTACACATTGGATATGATAGGAAGCTAATATTGGATGAAGTACAATGGAGATATAGGAAGATTAGCTTTGAAGTCCAGTAGATCCCGGTTCAAATCCTTGGTACATACTATTCGTGTTATGTTTACCAGTGTAACCGAACTTCCAAGAGATTTCACTCTTATTCTTCGCTTTAACGAGTATTAACAAAATGCATACCCCTGGAAAGTCATAGTCTCTCATGGCAAATATAGCCCCTTCACCTCTTCAATCTTTTTGCATGGATTTTCTGTATGCCTTTAACCTAATATTTTCCTCTTTTTCCGAATTTCTCAAGGTAACTGTTTGAATATCTTATTCATTTTCCTTAATCTATTTTGCTAACCAAGACAATCTCTTGCAGAGAACAGAGAATGTCAGACAAATAACTCTCAACTTCCTGTCATCTCCCATAAAACATAGCTGACTTCTTTGGATATTGTTCTTCCTTATATTTCCAAAAGTTAATTCTATCTCAAAACCACTCAACATCTATATATTTAATTTCTTACTCTCTTTCAACATATAAAGTTCTGCCACCATTATATGCTAAAACCACCAAAAAATACAAAAAACCCTGAAGTTTTTAACTCTTTGATTAAGCCTAGAACATGAAATCTTTTTCAGAGAAGTATCATAAAATAATTAATTTTATAAGATATCTTCAAATCTAAAATTTTTCAATTGTTCTTTGCCTTCTAAATAAGAAAGAAAGAAAGAAAGAAAGAAAGAAAGAAAGAAAGAAATTTGAGACACGGTTTCTCTGTAACTTTGGAGCCTGTCTGCAACTAGCTCTTTGAGAGCAGGTTGGCCTCGTTGGCCTCGAACTCACAGAGATCCACCTGCCTCTGCCTCCCGAGTGCTGGGATTAAAGGCATGCACGCACCACCACTGCCCGGTTACCTTCTAAATTTCTTATTTTGTTTAATGTATTATTATCATACCCAGAAAATACTCAGTATTACCTAAACTCTAATTCTCAAAATCCCTCTTATCCAATGAATATCTAATCTGTCAACACCTTTATTGCTGAACACCTCTCACATCTACTTTCAACAACCTTATCTTCCATATTTCAGCTATTTTGTCAAGGTCCCTATGACCCATCCATCCAAATTATCTAATTAATATGGATGCAATTTTCAGTATAAAGAATGTAGAGAAAAGGATGCCTTGGTGATGGAGGAGAGTCATTTGTCTTTGTGTTACTTTCGTTGGTTAATAAAGAAACTGCCTTGGCTTTTTGATAGGGCAGGATTTAGATAGGTGGAGTAGACTGAACAGAATGCTGGGAGAAAGAAGCAGAGTCAGGCAGACGCATTAAGCTCCGACCCAAGATGGATGTGGGTTAGAATCTTTCCGATAAGCCAAGACCCCATGATGATACACAGATTGCTAAATAAGGGTTAAACAAGATGTGAGAGTTAGCCAAGAAGAGGCTAGATATAATGGGCCAGGCCGTGCTNGAGGCTAGATATAATGGGCCAGGCCGTGCTTAAATGAATACAATTTGTGTGTTGATATTTTGGGGTATGAGCTAGCCGTGCGGGAGCTGGGCCGGACGAAAAGCAGGCCTCTCCCCTATCACTACACCTTGGGCTCAGTATCTGAGAGGTTCTAGTCACGCTTTATTGGTCCTTTTGTCTTGCAACCATGAGAGGATAGTACATCATTGCAGGGACGTAGAGTAAAGCAAAGACGCTCACCCTTAGGCAGAAAAATAAAATAAAAAGAAAACTGAATCAGCATTCCAAACAATGCAACTCCAGTGAAGACTTCCCATATGTCTCACTTCTCAAAAGCTCCAGAGTCTCTAGTCTCCAACAGCACCTGCCTAGTGGCCGGCTCTTTAGTGTATGGACCTTTGGAGGACAAGTACATTTCAAACTACATTTCTACTCACATATTTTTCCCAGGTCTTTTCTACTTATAAACTTGACTTTTCTCATAAGATGTAACCAACTCAACTTGGTTGATGCATCTTCCTTTTTAGCCTACTCCGCAGTCACTAAAAACAAACTGTCTATCTCTGAATATGAAATTCTCATGGGCATGTATGATTTAGTACTATTCTTTTTCCCTTCAAGTGTGATTCTGAAGCAACTCATATGCAGAATTTAAAAAATTTATTTCTTCTGTGCTGAAATGAAGCATAGTCTTGTGATGTGCTTAGAGAAATGATTGATTTGCCAGGTCTACATTTAGGCTTCCAGAAACCTTGCAAACTATCACTCCTAATCTTGGATCCTTGCACATATACTTGTATAAAACTGGTTTAATCTGCAGGAGAAAGGGCTAACACAAGGATGAAGATTCAGTAACCTACAGAGAAGCCCTTCAGATCCAGAATGCTGACAATGCAGGTCAATGCTATTATGTAGAGGAATGAGTCAGCTGTTCTTGTTCTAGATGCATAGGAAAGGTTTCATTTGCTGGAAAATACACTTGTGAGCTGCACCAATGTTTTCTTACTGTTGCTTGTTTTAATTGATTGAATTTTACTTTGGTTTGTTAGTATGAGGACTAACTCGTTCATATACCTGTCTACATAGATAGCCTGTAAAACTCTAAAAGGGTATGTCATACTTACATTGGATTCCAAAAGAGCTTGCATAGTAGAATTTCCACACTTGGTTTTGTTTACTTTAATACTAATAATATTTTGACAATATACAATATTTTCTACTTCTAAATTCTTATTTTTTGTTATTACAAAAATGAATGTGAGGATCCTATTATCTTTTGTTTATATTCATATTATACTATTATATTTTATCATGTTTTCATAATGAGCACATGTTAAAATAATTTGCCAAGCACTAGGATAAACTCTTTGTGACAGTTTGTGTATTCTCTTTGTCATCATCCTTCTCATTTCTGTTATAAAACCTGTCACCTGTCATTGGTTTCCTCTCCTAAACAGCATGTGCTAGAATTTAAAATGTATTCAATGTCTTAACTTATATTTCTTATTTGTCCACTTTGCATATTATTTCTGTTTACTTTCCTTCACCAATGCCCTGGTAAGTATGTCTGTTAAGTCTTTCCCATCTACTGATCTGTTTCCATATGATCTCACCCAATATTATTAAAGTTCTCTCTGATGGTTGCCTGCTTTAAAAAACAACAAAGCAAACAGACAAGCAAATATATTTTCTGCTAATGTTACCTTTTAAAAATATGCCTTCAATGAAAATATTTATCTTAGATGATACTCAGGATCTGAATTTTAACTTTTAGGCAGGTTAGCTCACCTGTGAATTTTGAATCAGTTGTATTGTCTAAGTACTTGCTTGCAGCTATATAACTCTGTCTCTATTGCTTCATCCATTTCAAGACTCTATGTTAAGACCAAAACTCAATCACTAAGAATAAATCTACACTATCTGGCTCCAACTGTGTTCATGCAGAGTCAGGTTCATGAGAATTAAAGAGCGATATAGTATTGATAATGAGCAGTATAAGATAGGCTGAAAACTTATGTGCACAATGGTTCATGTTGTCATTCCCTATCAAGCATTATTTGTATATCTAATTGCAATATTGGAGTATAGATGAAAGTTTTTGTAACACCTGGTCCTTCAGCCATTCAGTTTGAAAGAATACACAGAAGTTTATATTAATTATAAACTCTCTGGCCTATTGCTCACACTAATTAATAGCTAGCTCTCATGACTTATATTCAACTATAATTCTTGTATATGTTTAATCACGTGGCTTGGTACCTTTTCTCAGTAAGGTATTCTCATCTTGCTTCCTCTGTATCTTGCTGGTGACTCACTCTCTACCTTTTCTCTTCCCAGAATTCTCCTCATCTGGTTGTCTCATCTATATTTCCTGCTTGGCTACTATCCAATTAACATTTTATCAAATCAAAATTAGTGAAAAATCTTTACAGTGTATAAAAAATTATCCCATAACATTTCCCATTTTTCTTTTCAAAACAAAAACCCTTAATCTAATCTTATTTGGTTTAGTTTTTTTTTAAACTGGCCATTATTTAAAACTGCTTTTAACCTACATTATAAACAAAGACAAACATCCATATACATTTTTGGGGAATGTAGCTTTAGTTTTCTAGGGTGCTGATAGTGGTGGCTGGTAATCTTATGGGGACCCAAAGAAAATTTATTTTATGGCCAAGTCCTGACTGGAGTATTCTGTGAGGATTGATTTTCTTAGTCAGCATCCCTGAAGTTGTGCTGGATGCAGAACTCAGAAGAAACTGCAATAGAGGTTTTCTTAAACATTGATTCATCTCGGCCATCTGATTCCCATTGGAGATATTTGGGGGGGGGGATGTGAATAAAAGCAGAAACTCTCTTTCAAAGTAACATATCTTTTGACTTAAATTTTGAAGTCAAGATTTTTTTAAATATATAGATTGGTTTAATCCAGCAGCAATTATAATCAAATGTCTTTTATCAGCTTTTGCTCCTTCCTCAGCAGTCAAACAACTCAAAGACAACACAATAACATACAGTATCCAGAGTCTCTGTATATTTTCCATCTTTACATGGCTTTTTAACGAATTCTATTTTTTTATTTTTTTATTTTTGTTTTTGAGACAAGATTTCTCTGTGTGTTTTTGACTGCTCTGGAACTCACTCTGTAGAACAGGTTGACCTTGAACTCCCAGAGATCTGTCTGCCTCTGCCTCCCAAATGATATGACTAGGATTAAAGCTGCAACTTTGGTCACTGACTCCACACCATTCCTTAGCTTTTTGAGAGTCAAACTTCATGGCTGAGGTACTGGTAGGAGCCACATTTATTGCCAAAACTCTTTGGAGTTTCTTGGCCTATGCCTCCACCTAGAATCCTGATGCCAGGTGCTCATAAACACCATTTAAGTCTTTGGTGGAAGAGCCTCTTAGAAGGGCTCTGAGGTTTTTGCCATTAATGCTGAGTCAGGAAGCCTCTCTTAATTAGACATTCCTCTGCTTGCCTCTAGGAAACTGAGCCCACCTGAGACATGCTGCTACCAAGAAGCCATGTTTGACTCTGTTCTTTCCTGTCTAGAATCCCTTCCCAAGATCTCTCAGGTTTTCTGTGGTTGTACTTGCCAAAAGCTGGAAACTATTTGTAGACAGAAGTTTCTCTCCTGCCTGTTCCCATAGCTATTCAGTCCTAAAGAAACACACAGAGGCTTATAATAATTATCAACTAGTTGTTCTTTTGATCTGGCTTATTATTAGCTGCTCTTACAACTTAAATTAACCCATAATTCTTGTCTATATTTAGCCATGTAGATTGGTGCCTTTTCTCAGTGAGATATTCTCATCTTGCTCCTTCTGCATCTGGCAGGTAACTCATTCCCTGCCTTTCCTCTTCCCAAAATTCTCCATGTCTAACTGCCCTGACTATGCTTCTTGGCTTGCTACTGCCCAATCAGCATCTTATTAAACCAATATGAGTGACAACTCTTTACAGTGTACAAGAGCATTATCCCATAGCTTTGAAGGTAGCATTAGATGCTGAATAGTTTTTATTCATTTGTCAACACACATAGAAATAGGAAACTCACAGGCTATTGCTCTGATAGTATCCAGACAAATGGAACTGTACAATCAACTATTTGTCATGCAAGGCAGTATTGGTACATTAAGCACTCCAGAGGATGGATTGTACAATGCATAATTTGTAAGATCCTGTGGAAGGATGCTGAGAAACACATTCCATAGACAATTGTAGTAGATATTGTTACTTAGAAAATCTTGTGAATAAGTGTTAGTGTAGCATCCTTTCAGAGGAGAGAATTATGTCTATGAGTTTGGGTCCTAGTGGGTTGGAAAACATAACTATTTCCTCTGGTTAAAAGGACATTATGGTGGAGGATTCTATGTGGGTTTACTATGAAAAATGACTGCCAGGCACTTTAATACTTTTTAGCTGATGGAAATATCAACAAAGATCTTGTAGGTTAGTGTGCTTTATTTGTGTCCTGAAGTGTAGCTTAAGGATGGAACTCAAGACAGGTGGCTGACTGCTAGATGGACCTCTTAACGCAAATGAAATGGCTCTTGCAGGGCAGGGGTGGTGTAAACCTTTAATCGCAGCACTTGGGAGGCTGCGGCAGGCAGATCTCTCCGAATTTCTGGTCAGTCTTATCTACAAAGTGAGTTCCATGACAACCAGGGCTACACAGAGAAACCCTGTCTTGACAAACAAAAAATAAGAGTGTCTCTTACCATTGCATGATATTTTATGGAAAAAATCTTATAAATAAAATAAATGTTCAAAGAATTCAACAAGGTTAAACAATAGTTTGGGCTGATACTGACTGCATTTCACTGGAATGTAAGTGAGAAAAGAAAACCATTCAGTAAACAGAATATATTAAAAATTCTGATGCAAAATATTAGTGAATTCAAATTAAGTTTATAAATATAAACATCAACATCATCATCAACTACTTTATTATCATGAAAATAACAAATCAATTTCCATGTAGACAGAAAATGATGAGAAATAAAGAGTTTATTCTTTTTTATTAATTTCACAGTAAAAATATGAGTGGGATTAGTATTAATTTATAGAGGGAAAGGGCTTTATTATTTTTAAAACATGGTGTGTTAACTCAAACTTTAGACTAAAAATACTCTGAAGGAAATTAACTGAGGTACAGTGTTATTACTTTTAATTATATAATGAATCTAATATCATATTAATTTACATCTAAGTAGAGAAAATAAGAGTAAGTAATCAGTGCTTTGAGTGATAATTATAATTCCAACAATTGGCTTTCTCAAATGTGGAGTGAGGTAATACAATTGTGAGGGAATGTAGAAAATTGTGAAAAAAGAGAAAGAAATTATTTAGATGTGACATGCATTTTTGTTTTTCAGTTGTTAATGTCTCTTAGTCCTATTTTTTCTATCCTCCTTTCCTTCCTCTTATCTCTTTACCCTTTCACAAGAATTACTTTTAATGAGCAAGAAACTTCTTATGTGATTCTTTTATATGCATTCATATAACCTTTATATTTTTCAGTTACATTGTACATTTCATTAACCTGAAAAGTAATAGATTTTATTGGCATTTAAAAAATGTTCTTGTTGATTCTCCTCTCCCTTGTCTCCCTGCTCCTCTCCTCCAGTGGCATTTTATTAAATAATAAAGAAATCAATTTATCAGAGAATGCATAGATTTGGAAAGACTTACATTAAATGAAGTGGCCAAAATTCACACAAAAATGTAATATTCTATCTAGTACACATACAAAGTTTCAGTTTGCATGTGTTCATATAAATGGGTATGATGCTCTGAATTGCCTGTGAAACTAAATAGAAGGGCAATGGGAGGGAAACGAGAGGCACTGAAGAAGATGTGTGGAGGGAAAGAGAGACAAATGGCATCAAAGTGGAAGGATCCTGGTGGTGGCAGCAAGAATCTTCTAATGGGAAAATTGCTTCACAGCAATTTCTTTCTTTCTTTCTTTCTTTCTTTCTTTCTTTCTTTCTTTCTTTCTTTCTTTCTTNTCCTTCCTTCCTTCCTTCCTTCCTTCCTTCCTTTCTCCTTTTTAAGAAAGTATTTTATTTATTTGTGCTGTAGAGAATATTTTTCTTAAATATATTTCTCTTATTATTGTGTCTCTCTATGAACTTGTCTTTATACAGCATCAGTCATTGGAATTCAGGTAAATTATGGTCATGATAATGACAAAAAATTGCATATAGCAATGTCTCTTAAAACCTAAATAACGACTTCAAACCAGACAAAGGATGTATTCGGTATTTGAGAAGAACTGTGATTCAACCGAATGATTTAGGCTAGTCAAGTGATCTTCACAAACCTAGAACAACACCTATTATTTTGAAATATGATCTGTGTTGCCTTGCATTTATAAAGTGACCTGGGATCCAACAGAGTAGTTTAACTTACAGCCATCTATATTTAGCTTAACATTTTAAAGCTATTACAATAGTGTAAGGCAGAGAATCCATAAAGAATAAGATAGTGATCATATGTAGAGGTACCACAGTCCAGAAATAAAATGCCACTAATCAGTTAATTTTGATGTATGGATTTTCTTATTGAATTGTTAGTAGGACCAGACCTACCAACACCCCACACTTGGTGACTAGTCTGTTTGTAATTTTTATAACATATATATACATTTATGTATATATGGTATCTGCAGTACATGCACATATATAGATAGATGCACATTGTATGTATATATGTATATATATGTATATCTTTGTAAATATTACTTATGCATAATATTCAGAAGTACAGAAAATTCTTTGCAATTATATATATATGTATTTATTTAAATATATATAATTATCATTATTTACTCTCCTTCTAGAACCTACCTTTCAGTGTGTGTGTGTATATGTGTGTGTGTAATTTGTGTGCCTGTGCATGAGGGTATATGTCCATATATCTTTGCATGCATGTGGAGGTCAGTAGTTGATTTCAAGTGTCTTTCTCACTCTCCATTGGGTAAGCTCTTATGGTAATAGCAGTTCATAGGCAATGTTTAGAATTCTGTTCTTAGATAGGGGTGGCTGCTCTTCTAGTTTTCACTCTGTTAGAAAAACACTAATTCATCATGTGTTTTCATTTCCTTACTAGTAGACTTGATAGTGTACCTTGACAGTAAGCCCTGAGTTAAGACAAAGAACACAATTTACAGTGTAGTTGTGCACATATTCATAAAACTCATGTTAAAATGGATTTATCACTTTGACTTCAAACAAAATTTATTGCTAATTTGGAGAGCTAATTAAGTACTCTCTCATTATTCTAGCAGAAGTTCACATATAAAAGTCAGGTTACATCTGCAGGACATTAAAGTTCTTAAGAATGAGTAGGTGATAATACTGTTGTTAAAGGGAGACACAAGAAATTAACAACATTGTTAAAATGCACCAGTGATTAAGGCAGACATCTTGGTGAAAGTATTTATAGTATCTGGGATGAGTTTAACAATGCTTCAAATATTCTTGTTTAATGTCTGTGATATTAACTGAGGTATTCTAAATATGTCTTATAAAATCATTCTTTTCAATCTCTCGTATCAACAGGGCTTCCTTTTGTGTCAATCAAAGTAGTTGAATTCTCTGTCTCCAAGTTATTTTCAAGTGTATTCTGCTTTCAGAAAATTAATGTAACCATTTTTATTTCTGGAAAATTGTTCTCATTTTAGTAAGCTGTTTCATAAAAAGGCCCATGACCACATTCTTCAGAATAACTGGCTCCCTCAACACACCAAAATGCCAGTTTATACACACTAACAATTCACACAGAAGGGAGCATTGCGAAGAAAAGAAAGAATTTTATAATAATGCTATGGATTGACTAATAGCTGAATATGATTCATATTTACTTGAAATGCATGAGCTATATCAGTGATGAATATGTAAATGCATGTACAAATTTAAACCTATATCTACGTTATGAGGTAAAATATGCCTTCATTTCTTTCTTTATAAATAATTTAGGATAGCCAGCAGAAATTTTTTCAGCTATCTTTAAATCAGGAAAAAAGAGGTGATAATAATTTTCCTACTGAATAATTGTCAGCTTCATTGTATTTGGACATATGAGCTGTTATAGATGCCCATGGCAACTTAATACACCTACAATCACAGGGTTTGGAACAGTGATCAATAGCACACAGTGGTTTAATCAACATGCAGATTAATGAACATGGCCATATCCATGAGGGAACACCAGAACAAAAAGCAGTTGAGCATTTTAATTGCTAAGTTGCTGCTCAGTCTCAATTCCCCATCAATCTCCATCCATTAAAACCATTGATGCAGAGCAGAAATTAAGAGGAAAACAATAACATAATGATTCATATGTGTGAGGGTGCAAATGAACAGTTAGTGCTGGGAAAATCACTGCTGTGATTATGTCGTGGTTCAGACTGCCTAAAAGATCTGACACATTATTTCCAATTGTCATTACTACCTGGACCTGACCTGCTTTGTATTTAATAAGTTAGTTTTTATGGAGTTAATAGCCCAGCAAAAGGATATCTGAAGAATCTTTCCTTCAACCATCTCAACATAAGTTTAAATGTGATAGGTTTGTGATTTTTTTTAAACAGAAAGTCACAGCCAAAGAAATTAGAAGCCAGGCATATTTATGAAGTCATCTAAAATAATATCATCTAGTAGGGGCAGAGTTTTCTCACAGTAAGGTTCGTATTTGTTTACTAGAATACTGACAATGCACTTACATATCTAGTTTCTTTGTCCTAGAAGATGACTTCCATGAGATCTGTAAGTACGTCTTTTGCTCTTGATTCTAGGTGCATTGGAAACTAGAAAAGTGGTTTCATGTAAATTTGAATTGTATTACACAGTTTACATGATATCCTCCAATACTTATATTTTACAGGGTAAGAAGCTCAAACTGGATGACTTTCTCAAGCTTTGCATCCTGTAAAAAGTGAAACTAGAATTCAGAGCTGGGGTGTCCTGACTTGCAAGTGTGTGTCATTTCCGCTTTATTTGCCAGATACCGAATATGAAATCTGATCTTCTATATAGTTCTATCAATTAAAGATTTGAAAAACTTTTCATTATTGTATTGAGTATACACACAGCATACCAAACTCCTATTTCCTAGTTTATCTTAGTCTTAGAAATGTTTCTTTTAGCGGAAACCAGCCCATTAACATTGCATTTAACCTTGTATTCTTTCCTCTTTGAAGGATGGAATTTCTACTGTTGCATGACCTCAATCTAATATGATCTACTAATGTAGAGCATACCCAAATGTCAGGTTTCTGGCAAGGTCATATCTTGATTTGTATGGACACCCACTTTCACCAAATCCCTCTATTAAATCCTACGAAAGCTGGATCTGTTTCCTTCTCTTGGGATTCATACATTTCTTGACCTTCATTTGACACTTTAGAAATTGAAAATTATGCTAGGCAGTGGTAGTGCACACCTTTAATCCCAGCACTTGGAGGCAGAGGAAGAAAAATCTCTGTGAGTTTGAGGTCAGACTGATCTGCAGAGTGAGTTCCAGGATAGGCTCCAAAACTGCAGAGAAACCCTGCATCAAGAAACAAAACAAAAAATTAAACTATAATAATAAAATAATAGTTCAAGTTTTCAAACTGAATTTATCCTTCTGTTTTATTTTTCTCTATGTTTTATGGCTTAAACCCAGGATTTTGTGCGTCCTTGGCAAGTACTTTATCATTAAGCTACATCCCCAGTCTCATTTGATGTAGACTATGGTATTCTGACAGTTTCTACAAGTTAACTTGGAACATATCACACTGAATGATTTTCTGATGAGGACTGCTTTCTCGGTTCTACATCTATGGGGAAGACCTTTCTTGGCTTCTGCCTCTTCTCTAAGTAAGTGGTGTAGCATTTTAGTATTGTTTATAGGAGCTCATACACTAGCAATTGTCTTAATGAGAAATAAGATAGGACTGGAGATAAAATGATAAAACATTGATAACATGCTTTCCATGTCAGTATGAATTTAATCCCTTTCAGTCCCTATCACCTATGTGAAAAGCCAAGTATGGCAGCATACATGTCACCCAGTTCTGGGTGCATGTATGAGTGTGTGTGTGTGTGTGTGTGTGTGTGTATGTGTGTGTGTGAGTGTGTGTGTGTGTGTGTGTGTGTGTGTGAATGATGGATCATTAGAGTTCCCAGTCAGTCAGTTTAGTCTAATTAAAGAGCTCCAGGTTCAATGAGCAAGATTATCTAGAAAACTAAGATGGAGGGTTAGTGAGGAAGACACTCGAAACCAACTGTTGGCCTCAGCAAGCATAGATGCACATATAAATGTGTATAGATGCACACACACAGAGCACACACATATAATAAACACATAAAACATAAATTCATTAGGAAAATCAGGTTATTTTCAGAAGTATGATGATGATGTTTAAGGAGAATTTGGCAATGATGCAGGATTCCAGCACATAAATGAGTGGACAGAGACTCCAACCTGTTGTAAGAGGCCACTTGTTTGTTTCCCGGCCACCTGGCAGCTCAGACCCAAAGTAACCACACAGAAACTGTATTAATTAAATCTCTGCTTGGCCTGTTAGCTATAGCTTCTTAATGGCTAGCTCTTACATATTAATTTAACATATCTCATTTAATCTGTGTATTGCCACGAGGCTGTGGCTTACCGGGTAAAGTTCCAGTATCTGTTTCGAGCAGGACTACATGGCTTCTCATTGACTCCACCCTCCTTCTTCCAGCATTCAGTTTAGTTTTCTCTACCTACCTAAGTTATGCCTTGCTATAGGCCAAAGCAATTTCTTTATTAACCAGTGGTATTCACAGCACACACAGGGGAATCCCACATCACCAACCCAGGTTCTATCAATTACTTGTTCAGGGACCTTGGCTTGTCCTTTTAAGACTTTGAGTGATATCACTTTAAAACTTAAAAGTTTAGGTTTTTGTGGTTTGCTGCACATTATCAAGAAATTTCTTCACTCTTTAAGATCATGTGATTTGATGATGTTTCCTGCATAAGTTCAGAATAATTATAGAATGTTCCAAACTGTTATTCTTATAAGTTGTCAGTGCTCTCAGCCCTTCTTTCTTGTTACATTTGAAAATGGATCCTCCATAACTCCACACATAAGAGGTAATTTGAATCTTGAAAGGACTTTGTCTTTCTGGGGGTGCTTCCTTCTTAACTGGATCTCTGACTGCTTAAACTTGATTACAGTAATAGCATATTGTGTCTCCTTCAGTATGTGGGCCTTGGAACTGTGACCATCAGCTTAAGAATCTAAACTTAGAAAATTCTAGCATTAGGAGATTGTGCTTTTCCAATGTCTGTTTCATTCTTACCATATTTAACCTCAGAGTCTATATCTTGCTGGTATGTGATACACCTTTCAATTATGAGATAGCTGTGAATTGAATTAATGTGTTATTGACTCTAATCCTTTCACAGGCTATTAATGATGAAGTGAAAGCAGAGCAGGGTGGTTTTTAACTGGGGTCTCCAGAGAATCTAGGGAATATCTTCTCTATAATATTTTTATCATTTTTGTTACTTTAATAATTCATGCTATAAACTGGCTTTATGGAACCCATTCACTTTGGAGACATACCTTGCTCAGCAGAAATAGCAGGGAGAGGCATGGTCCTGCCTCAGGTCCCCATGGAAGGGATTATCCTTCCTGAGGAGTTAAGGGGAGTTGGATAGGGGTAAGGTGGAGGGGGCAGTGGGCTGAGGGGAGGGAGGTAGAACTGAGTTTTTATGTAAAATGAAACAAAGAACCTTTAAATAAAAATTTGAGAGCAAAGAGTTTGTGCTGCATGGTAATAAATGCTTTTCAGGACAACATCTGAGATGTTGAAGAAATATTTGAATTTTGGTAGGTGGGTCCTGTTTTCTTCAGTTGTGTTGTGTTTGTGTGTATGTGTATTTTTTCTCAGACACAATTCCTCCAGTGAGTATTGCAATCTGTGTTTCATTGGCATACATGTTCTAAAATAAGTCATTTATTTGGCCTGTGAGGTACATCGAGAAATAGTCAGTGGTATGACATCAAAGCATCTATAAAACCCAACTACATAGAAGGTGCATAGAAGAAGCAATGGTCTGAGTCATAGTGGACTATGGTAGCACTGAAGAAACAGATCATAAGTATACATAAGAAGTACTGAACCATTTAAAATTTTTGCTATTATTAATATGTTATGTTGGGAGCACAGCTATTCTATAAAATCAAGGGTCTATATTTCAGTACTTAATATTTTGTAATGATAAATATAACCAAATATATAAGTATTCATTCAAATGGGCAATGGAGGGGGTTAGGCATTTTATCCACAATTTTCCTAAAGGAGCCAAAATAAAGTACTGACTAAAAGTATTGGATTTCAAAATACAGCTTTACAAATCTTTTCTTTTGGTTAAAAAAATTAAAAGTTTTACCATGAAAATAATACCTATGAACCACAACATACAGTGTGATCATATCAACTTTCATTTGAATTACTTGAGGGACTGGTAAAATATACTATGATTTTCAACAAGAGAGGTAGGATCCAATAAGCACTATAGAGTTGCAAAAATACCACTTCTTACTCAGACTCCATATAGAACAGTCTTCAAAAGCATATTTGGCTTTTTTGTGCTAATGAAAGGGGTCCAGGGCTGAGTAGACAAAGGAAATATGGGAAGATTGGCCTTGAAGCTTCTTTCTCAAGAACGTGTTGATGCCACAGTGATCCCTCAATGGAAGGATTTCCAGATAACATACATGCCGTAATTTTCCTTTTTTTCAGTTTGTTTTTTCTGCCTATTGTCTCTAATAAATGCAGAGATGATTCATGTAAAAGGAAGGGATTTTTTTCCTATTCTTAGGGGTGGCATAAAAGGCTTTATAAATTTGGGGGGGTTCCTACAGTAAATTGTTGCAATTACATTGCCTTAAATAATGGAATGCACATTGTCTCACTTTTGATGCCACAAATCTTGTAATATCACTGTTGTGATCTCTCTAGAGGCTGACAGGACAAGAAGGATTTTTTTTTTATTTTGCTTGATGTCTGTGGAAAGTTTCTTGAATTGCTGCAGCCTCCAAGCTTCAATCTATCACCTTCTTCACAATGCCCTTTTCCTCTTCTCTGGACATCTCTGCTTAGACATTTCCCAGTGGATTAAAGCCATCCTAGTAATCCAGGATGGTTTCCTCTCCAAAGCCTCAGTCAATTTATACTTTCAAAGACTTCCACTTTTTTCCAGCTAAGACCATGTTCACAGGTAGCTGGACATATTTTTGTATCTTTTGGAGAGCCATACTTCATGGCAATATGTTAGAAAATATGAGAGTGAACAGGAATAAAGTGATGCCATTTTTATAATTGAAGGTGGGAAATAGAACTTGCCAGTACCTGACTTTGCCATAACATTTAAAGGAACCCATCTTTAAAGAACATTTATGTGACCAGCTTATTTCAAGTCAGAAGATAGCATTCATAAGGTGCTGTAATTGTATATGTTATGCTCCCAACTCAACAGATAAGGTAGTATTTTTGAATGAACTGGAAAAGTTTAGGGAGAGGGAATGCAGACATAAAATTCTATAATTCTGTTTGCAGATATAAAATTCTGTAATTCTGCTTGCCAGTGGTCTTAAGATTTCCCCCTGCTTTCAGGTTGTTCAACAGGAAAACTCTTTTTTTTAATTTTTTTATTATTATTAAAA
>LOEQ01006040.1:51439-68673 GCA_001685075.1 Bramus lutescens
TCAGCTCTCCTTGTCAGCCACGTTCGGAGAGTCCGGATTGATCACATGCTCCATACATTAAGCCGTCCAACTCCAAAGTGAAGGAGAAGAATTGAGTAATATTCAGGCAGAACAGATCACGGATGCAAGTAAACTGAATCTACTCTATTTGAGCCAAGAGACCAAATATATTCATGTGCACAGTTGCAGAGGAAGATAAAGACAAATTTGAAACAGTTGAGTCAAAGATACTGAAACACAGGGAAAAACAACTAGAAGGAAACACAGTTCCCACTGGAGAACATATACCTCTGGAAGTTTTTAAATTAAATTCATTCATTCCTCTCAATTTAACACACATGCATCATCCCATTTGTTTGAAGCACCAGTGAATGGGATGACAGCATTGAACTGAAATAGACAAAAAAAATCATACTAAATTAAAATAGGGAAGATAGAAAACAAGAAAAAGAAATAGTTGATTGCATAAAATGCTAAGAAGATAGTAAGACAGAATAGAAAGGCATGTTATAGTTTTAAATAGAACACTTAATACTGATATCAAGAGGCTCACATTGTCCCCATGGGACAAAAAATAAAAGTCGAGGTGATATGACTACAGAGTAAAGAAACTTTAAGAAAAATGCTGTTAAATTATTCAAATTCATTAGGTATTGGAAAGAGCTGAACAGTAATATGAACACCTACATAAGAAAAATAGGGAGGAGGCTTAAAAAATAACCAGAGCAAATGCTGTACTAAAAGTAAAGTGAAGGCTAGCACAGACACTGAGGGTATGTAGTGCACTTTTAGCCAGCACATACTCATTGGCCTGTAACTTATTCCTAGGTATCCAAGTCAGGCTGTGATGACAGAATAATTAAGGCTAGCCTTAAGCAACAAGTTTCAATTCTTAATGCTTAAGACACTAAATATTATGAGACCTTGCCAGGAGGTGGTGCCTGACACCTTTAATCCCAGCATTTAGCAGGCAGGGGCAGGTAGATCTCTGAGTTCAAGGGCAGCCTGATCTACAAAGTGAGTTCCAGGACAGCAGGGCTAGTACATAAGAAATTATAACTCGCAAAACAAAGCAAAACAAAATACAAAGGAGCTATGAGACCTGAATGGCAGAATTGGTTGTGCAAATTGAACATCCCTGGTTCTTGTCTTGATGTACATAAGAAGAGACACGCAGAAGGAATTTTTTTTTCTTTTTCTGTTAAGGTGCTAATACCAATTATCATATCATAGTGTGGTTACATCCTCCCAAATTCCATCTCCAAATATGTAGGGATTAAGGTGTCATCTGGGATGAGAGTAAAATTTCCACAAAGTGAGTATGTATATCACTCATTCCCTCCAAGTTCTTATATATCGGAATCCCTGCATGATATCGAAAAATGATTCGGTTAACATGGTGTGTATCTAAATTTCTCCAAATCAATTCTTTATAGGTGGATGCTTCAATTCCACCCTCAAGTCCTCAAATACTACTAAAGGCTTAATATAAACCCAGGAGCTTAATATTACTTTAAAATGTTCAGGTGATAGCTCTGGCTTGTTACTAGCTAACTCTTACACGTAAATTAACCCATATTCTATTTATGCTTTGCCATGTGGCTCCTGGCTTATTTCCTCATATTTTCCACATCCTGCTTACCCGGGAGATGCCTGGTGTCTATCCTGACTGCGGCCTCCTTCTTCCTATCATTCTGAGTTTGACTTTCTCACCTAAATTCCTGCCCATATACCAGCCTGTCAACTTTTTGCTAACCAATGAAAATAATACATATTCATGAGGTGGAAAAGGATGGGTTCCACAACAATTCTCTTCTGTAGGGAGGCTCATAATACTCAGGAAGTAAACAAAATGCCTAAGGCCCTATAAGTAAAGGAAACTTCCAAGTCTTATTGAGTGCCTAAAATTTACAAAACTCACAAGGACCCCTCCTGGACGATATAGGAAGAAACAATTGGTGTGCAAGAGGAGACTGATAAGTCAGCTGTGTGTAAGTCATATAGGGGGACTCTAGGGAGGCAGTTTTTGTGAGTGAAATCTAGCTGTGTTTGAATCACCTCTATTCCTCATGAGTTCACTAAGCTACACATTGTGGAATTGTTTCTTTTGTCTGTCATCTATGTCCTATCTATGGTGAATTGTTATTTTTCTTCCCCAGAAAAATCAAGAAATACCATAATACCAACTTTTCTCCATATTTCCATCTTCCTTCAGCAGAAAAGGATATAAGCAAGTGCAATGCTATAGAAAAGGAGGTCAAGTTCAGGTGTGAGCTTCAGGGTAAACTGTTCTTTACAGCTTCAATAACATGGAAATTTCCACATACAAAATCCATGTTCATTCTACCCTTCACTGAAGTAAGGCTTTTACAAGATATTAAAAACATCATTTTAATGATTTATATATTTATGATTTATAAAGTATTCAGCCTGCATATATGCCTGCTTGCCTGAAGAGGGCAACAAATCGCATTATAGACAGTTGTGAGCCACCCTGTGGTTGCTGGGAATTGAACTCAGGACCTCTGGAAGAGCAGATGGTGTGCTTAAACTCTGAGCCATGTCTCCAGCCCTGAGAGCATTTTTACAAAACTTACCTCAGGGGCAGAGTGAATATTGTTATCTCCTTTTTTGAGCTGAAGTAAATGACAAGGGAAGGTTTACAAAATATGTCAAATAACTAATGGAAAAATACATATAGTGTCAAAACACACCCTTGTGCACAACTTAATTTGAAAGGCAAGATGATATTCTTAGGGCATTTCTCAGCAACTGTAATGAATGTATTGCAAACACAGCATTTTCCTGACACCTCTTTTAACACAAATTCTTCACCTATATCTCAGTTCCCTTATGAGAAGAGCATCACATTAAATTACCACCCCATAGGTAATCTGAGGAACATTAGCATTCTTTTATTTGTATCTTATAGCTGAGATGACAGAATTGGAGATGCTGTGAAGTCAGTCATCTGTCTGTGAGCATGTGGATGATAAAGCAAAGGCTAGAATTCAAGTATAGAAATTTCTACTTTAGCTTTAATTTTGTTAAAATTTATTTTTTTAATTATTTTGCATATGAAAACAATGTGTAGTTGGAGATTAATAGGGAAACTCACAACTGGAAAAAGTGAAGAAAATGAGTGTCTTCAAAGAGCTCAGCCCTAATTAGACCCCAATGTCATACATCTCCCTCTAAAGGCTCTTGGAATATTACAGAAAAGGGGATTGGAAGATTTGAAAAGTCAGAAGTCTGAGAAGATTGCTACTAAATCTCATCCTCTGCACATGACAGGCATGTAGCACTCATGAACCCATGGCAGCCATGGTTACAAGCACAAGACCTTCATGAGATCCTGTTTCGCTTTTGGTGTAAAAGTAGGAACAAGAGACAGCTAACAGCGGGTAGAATGCTTGCTACTTCATGAAGAATAATCTTGATTTTTCAGATCCTGTCAAGAGATTTGGAGGCACAAAATCTTCAGAGTTGAGGTGTTCACAGATGAATTTGGCATGGAGAAAACAGAACTGCCAATTTCTCTACAGAGGAATGATGGAGATGACCATGGTATGTTTAATAGCACTTCGCTGCAAACCTGATAAATTGTAAAGCTCTTCCAATGGCCACCAAAATCTTGTGTTAACTGTTGCAGATATGTATGTCACATCGTGTATTTCTTCTATGACCAACTTTCTCTTTCTGCTCTTCATCTCTGTATTTCTTGAATCTTTATGACTATGTCATACCTATTTTTGTTAGTCTATGAAAGACTGCATTTTCCTTCTAGAATGCTCTGTCCTCGAGTTACTTCTTGTGATTTTTTTCCATGAAGACCATTTCCTCTTCTCTCACAGGTCTCCCATACACAGCAGTCTCAAATCCCACACTATTATTATCAGTTGGCTTGCACTTGTCTTCAGAGGGTTTACGCTAACTGTACTATGCTAATCTGTTTATGTGCGGGCAGGGGTGTCTGTCCTCTGTGAGAAGAGATCTGCCATGGCATTACTCAAAAAACATGGATCCTCATCATTGTAGTGTTGAACATATTCCAGTTTCCCATAACTGCGGGAGGAATGAATGAAATAAACAGAATGACTCTTATTTAAGAAGAGATATTTAATAACCTCTTCTGAATTTATGCTGAGGTCTTCAATGGGTTTTATTTACTCCTTCCATTTTTTTCTTTCTAAAATTTTGTTAACACATACATGGAAATTATTCATCTTCTCTATTCATTTTTGATTTTGAAACTCTTAAGATATGAAACCAATGTAAGAAGGTAGAAGAATAGCATAGATTATCAAAAAGAAAGCCAACCACCACTCCCCAAATCATGTTTTATTTCCTTTGTGTATGTGTGTGTGCGATTCTCTGTTGAAACAGCCTACTATTTGTTAGCAATAAATATGAAATCTTTTGAGTAAAAATTGGGTTAAAAATCAGGTTCTGAATGTTGGGTTTCATATTATGTTTGTCTGCTTTCTGTAAACAGGATTTAGTGAAATTAGGTTATCAAACAGTGGAGTCACCCCATGGTATCTAAATATAAACTGCACCATTTTCTGAGTGCTTAATTCCTAAGAATAACTCAATAATGCCCACAGTTTTTGCACTCTCAACTATTCTGTGTGCTAGATATTTTGCCATCATTGATACAGCAAGAGAAAAAGTACTTCACTACCAGACATGTTTAAACATTTACAAAATGTATTGCTTGCAATTCCATTTTCCTTCTTTTGCTCAGGGCTGATGAATTTTCAGAATAAAGATATTTGTTTGAAGGGGAAAATTCAGAATACACCAGGATGGAAGGAATAGCATCTTGCTTGTTCATAATTTATCTGAAAGACTGACATGAAGGAGACTTTAATGTATAGCTAATAAATAACTGAGTATGTGTATACCATCAAAAAGAATAAAAAGTCAATTTAAAGTTAAAAACAACCATTTTTAACATTTTCATAGCTCTTAACCTCCTTTTCTTTTTATCATGTAACGTTACTTTTATTTCACCTAAGGTTTTATTGTTCTCTCCATTTAAAATTATTTGTGAAGCAGGAAGGTTATACTTCAATCAAATACTTCCTTTTCTACTTCTATGCACATTTTTATGTCATTACAATTCAGTTTTCTATACCCTTTAATCCACTAAAAGGACCAAGTTTATAATTAGGCCATTGAATATATTTGTGCTTTCCAATAGATATGTGTGTTGGGCTTTTTGTATGGAAACACTTTTGTTATTATTCCTTTCTGTTATTTGAACAGTTACAAATGGATGGCTTAATAGATACATTAAATACTCAGTTGTTGCCTTTAGGCATTTAATGTGATGATTTCCTACTCCATGTCTGTGGGTAAAAGCACCTCTACTTCCTGCTTCATTTTTCTATAACTTCTATATAATCTAGTAAAGGAGTACTTTTGGCTCTGAAGCACATACCATGAATGATTAGCATACCATTGTATCAGATACTGTAGAAAATGACAATGATCTCCGACATCAAGAGTCTCCCCAGGCATGCAGAAAGCAATTAGAAATCCTCATAGTTGAATGATACAACATGTCTTACACTTCACAGTGGAAGCTGGGTGTTGAGAAAATACAGAAATTTCAACCTGGTATGTATTTGTCAGTGCTGGCCACAGAGATTGCAGAAACAACCGTTATAAGGAATTCCTGATAGAAGTTCCTTTGCAAATCTCTGCTCACGTGTGTTGGCCCAGATAAATTAGCAGGCAAAAGGAAATAATCTGTTTCATTGAAGCTCATGTAAGAAAGAGAGAAAACTGACTTCCACAAGTTTTCCTCAGATATTTGTAAATATTGTAGGATGCGTTCACTCTCCTCCCACCCACATCCACAGAATAAATTCATTTTTAAAATATCTTTCGTCACATTATTCGTCTTTGGCTTTAAGGATCTCATATAACTTCCCATTCCCTTATCCATTTACAACAGCAGCTGTGGAGGCTATGCAGTGAGATTATTTTCTGTGAAACATGCACAATGTTACTAAGTAGACAAATGATATGTGGTCATGGAGTTCTCGAAGAATGTAAGCCCCATGATATCTGTACTTTCTACCATGATGCTTAGAGACAGAATGCATAGGAGCAGAGAGTCAGATAAAGTATTTGCTTATACTCTTAGGCACCTACTTTTTTCATTTACTATTATAACAAATCACTCCAAGACATGAGACATGCTAAAATAATACCCTTGATGGTTTTAAGGAGTGAGAATCCAAATAATACCTAACTTGGGAGTCTTCCAAGGACTTTCTGTGCTGCTGTCAAGATACTGATTCCAACTGTAGTCATCTCAAGGTTTGATGGATAGAGTTGATTCTAATTGTTTGGGAATTTCATAGAGCATCTAATTTATTTTGATCAAATCTTCCCATCATTCTCTCTCCAGGTCCTACTTTATTCTCCTACCATTTTTACCTACAAATTTCTTGTACTCACTCTCTTTTAATTTACATTAGTGTAGGGCCACCTATTGGAACACAGGTAATATTTCATGAAGAAACTTACTCTTCCTACTTCAGCAATATTCAATTGCCAATAAATTTTCTAATATAAACCTCCTCCCTGTGCATGCTGGGATTTTGTGTGGCTTGATGTTTTACAGGAATTGTATATTCAGTCACAGCCACTGTGAGTTCTTGTTTGCAATGGCTATGTCAAGATCAACAAATAAACTTCTGACTCATACTGATTTCACGCCCTTCTTGAAAACCAATGCCTGACCCTTGAGTGTAAAGGGTGTGATGTAAATGTCCTATTTAAAGTTGGTTATTCTACAGTTTCTTATTCTGTGCATGTTGACTAGTCTTGGGGTGCCTTTATTAGCTAAGATCTATAGCAAAAATGGAAGTTACTTTTACTAAATAATTATTGAAACGTTTGTCATATGTTTATTGCTTGATATTATTATACTGCTTGTAATTCTAATTTTTATACTTGATATTTGTTCTTATTGTATATAGTTTTATATTGGGTTTGGAACTCTCTTATTTAGACAAAAGGGGGTGCTATGGGAACTCCTTCAACCAACAGCCTTTACGATACCAGCCCACTTTGGTGTGGTCTCTTGTACTATAAATACAGATGTAAAACTTGTACAGTAAGTAGCTTCCTCTCTAGATATCAGCTGCTGGATTCGGTTCCTGTTCTTGCTCATGTAGAGGACAGATGATCTGTGTGTCTAACCCTAAGTAACAAACCCTTTATTATACTCAATTCTGAGCTTGTGTGGGACTACTTTATCTCATTCATCTATACCAGTCAAAGAAGCTAACAAGGGTCACAGTTAGGTAAAATTGTTGACTACTTCTCTACACTTGTAGTGCATATAGAATCTTCCATCACCATGAAACCTAACCACAGATATTTACTTCCAGGTCGGTACTAGCTTAATTTCTCCAGGTCCTTTGATTCCTATATGTGTACATATTTTAGTAAGCTCTTACTGTAAAAGGTTTTCATATGGCTTTTTCAACGGTCTTAAGTGTAATTGCCCCATACACATTTCCTCCTCTAAGCTGCCCTCCTATCCCCCCATTTAACCCTTTTTGTTCTATTGCCTCGCTTACTCCTTTCACAGCACCTGTGTTTCTTCTTCGTTCCATTGAAATCTGTTACCCCTTGTGTCCCTCAACTAATTCCATGAATTCTATGGACACTCCAATTTACACATACATATCTAAATATTCAATTCTAGCAACAAGATAAGAAAGAGAACATGGAGTGTTTGTCTCATTGGGTATGAGTTACCTCACTCAGAATGACTGTTTCCAACTTCATTTACCCGTGAATTTTAGAACTTCAGTTTTTTTCTATACAGCTAAATAATATTCCTTTCTTTTCACGTATCACACTTTAGTTATGCACTAATTATCTTATCAACTAGCTATCCACTAGATGAGCATCTAGTCTGTTTTCCATTTTCTGGCTACTGTGAAAAGAGCAGCAATGACCATGAATAAACAACATCTCTGTCATAGGAGTCAGAGTCCTTTGGGTTATGCTTAGGAGTGGTACAGCTGGATCACATGATTTATGTATTTCTGTAATTTGAGGAATGCAAACTTCTACTAGTTTGCATTCCTACCAGCTGTGAATAAACATTCCTTTTTTTAAATAGCCACACCATCACTTGTGGTAAGATGGAATGACATAGAAATTTTAATTAGCATGAATATTATTGCCAAAGGTATAGAACATTTAAAGTATATATTTCAGGCATTTGTTCTTCTTTTGAGAACTTTTGTATAGTCCCACCACTCAAAATTTTAATTTGTTTTGCTGGTGTTTAGATTTTGAGTTTTTTGTATAATCCGTTCTAATCTTCTGTCAGATGTATAGGTGGTAAATATGTTTTTTCCCTTTCTGTAGGCTGCTTTTCATTCAAATGATGGTGGCCTTTGCTGCACAGGGATTTATGAAGTTATATTTCTCACTCATTGATCTTCATGACCGTGTTGCTGAGTTCAATTCAGGAATTCCTTTCCTATGCCTATAAATTGATGTTTATTCCCTATTTTTTCTTATACTGTATTCTTCTTATCTATTACTTGCAGTTTTAAGAAAAAGCCAACTTTACTTAGAGTATCTAGTATATCCTAAAAATCTCATATCGTCAGTAAAAATCTATCCCTTCCCCCCTCATAGTCCCTAGTTACTTCCTTGCCATTATATTTATTGGGTAGTTTAATCTGTTATTATTCAGTATCTCTGCCATGTTTGAATCTGTGGCTGGCTGTTTCTTCCTTCAAACACTTGATTCCTCTGTCTTCTATAACATCACACTTTCCTGAAACTCATCCATTTCTTTTTGGGACTTTGGATTTTCATGAACATCACAATCACAATCTTTCCCCCATCTCACTATACAGTCTTCAAATGAGGATATACTCATTCACTTTAATGACCAGCTGAAGCTGATGACGCACATCTAATCTGCATTCCAGATTTCCATCAACACCAGTGTCTTAAGTCCCTATTCAACATCAGTTGGTACTGAGCCCATATTAAAACTTACATGTGTCCCAATTTCTTCCCACTCTCAGCATCTTTTGGTACTTCCTCAGCATCTTAAGCTAGAAACTTGAATTTCACCCTTGAATCTTTCTATTGTTCATCTTCTACTCATTAGTTCCCTTCCAAATTTATTGTAAGTTTTCATTCCTGACAACTTTCTTAAACATTTCTGTCATCATTCCTACACCTAAAATAATAAGTAGTTCTAATTTTTCTTGTGATATGAAATATAAAAAGAAATTTAAAGCTAGTGAATCTTAAGCAGGATTACCTTGTTTCAAATCTGGTTTTATTACCTGTCAATTAATTTGCTCTCTGAACTAGTCAAGATTTTATGATTCACACTCGTCTTCTATAAAAGGAATAATCTTATTTCATTTGCCAAGGTTGTTTTAAAAATCAAAAAATAATAAAATTAAAAAATAGAGTAATATCAGACTCACAGTAAATACAAAATAATTATTAGTCATTCTCTATATTACTTGATGATTTCAGTGATCTCTTAAACAGAATTGTTTTCCCTTTTTGCTCTTGATTATCAAAAACCATGCTAAGTGCTGCAGAAGGCAATTGAATTCTGTCTTTTAAGACTCCTATTAAAATTTCAAAAGGTATCAACTGATGTTGATGTGTGAATATCATACTATGACCTTCATGTTATTGCTGCCATTAGTTTTGTAAGTTTAAAACCTTCATAATTTGATCATTCATTCATTCATTCATACAATCATTCATTCATTTATTGACTCATTCATCCCAAGCTTAATGCATGTTATTTAGCTCTATCTTAGGTATATGGTATATAATGACACTTATTCATTCATTTTATTTTTTCCAGGGTAATAACTATTATGTATCAGGTTCATCTTAGATATGCAGTATGCATCAGTCAGTGGTTTTCTTCCTTCCTTCCTTCCTTCCTTCCTTCCTTCCTTCCTTCCTTCCTCCCTCCCTTCCTTCCTTCCTTCTTTCCTCTCTCCTTTCCTTCCTCCCTCCCTCCCTTCATTTATTTCCATAATTTTTAAGTGCTAGTATAGTATGTAAAGTCACCTTGCCCATTCATTAATTCAGTTGAGTAATTACTGTGTTAGGGCAATCTTAGGCATGTGGTATGGTGTCATCCTGTTCTCCAGTCAGATGTTGCATGGACTTCACGGAACCATCTATATTATATTCATCTCCAGTTCTCTAAGCCATCACAATTCATCTTGGTTTTAGTTTTTTGAAATTTATAACTTTTCTGCTTCACTTTGGGTTTTTATTTTGTGTGTGGGGTATTTGATGTGATAATCCCTTAATAGATGTGTTTAAGATTATATGTACTATTTTCCAGGAAAAGTTACTCTGATTACTATTACTCGTTTGTTCTCCATCAGTAGGATCATATAGTATATTAGATTTAGCTCAATTACAATTTCCAATGTACTCCTACGCTTCATCCATAGACTACATGTTCCTTGAATGCTCACACTGAGTTCTTATTTACCATTCTATCTTCAATACTTAACATCACACCCAATAAGGAGTGGGATTTCAGCACACTCTTGTCTGATTTGGGAATGTTTCACTGAAGTACTCTTGAGGGTAATGCTGAGTATATAAGACCCTCTGGATACACCTTGAAAATAATTTTGTAAAGTGACAAATGCTGGTTTCAAGTGTATCAGTGCTATCAATGAGTAATGAGACCACTCTAAATATAGAGCAGAGTTAGTTTCAAAGTCATTGGTCCAGTACAACAGTGAAGGGACGTGGAAGGATACACTACACTGGACCCTGCATAAAGCACAGACCACACCCAAACACCAATTTCCTACCCAAAGAGATCCCTTCATTAAGCAAGGCAAAGAGACAATGTGATTGGATTTGAATGGGGCAGAAATGGCAGCAAATAGCTTTGCAATGCTAATTTTAAGAAGGAAAGGGGACCCATGCTAGAATGAGCTTGGATGTATTGGTAAGTTCTGATAGGGCATTTTAATTAGGGTAATCAAATGAGGACTTTTCACAGCTGGATATTGATGTTTTCATCTTTGGACCTTGGTGTGCAGCTGCAGGAATGTGTCAAGCATAAGAAAGTGGCCAAATAAGGGAAGAGACATTAATAATTAGCTTTAGGAATGTAATCTAGTGATTTAGCAAGGCTTTATGGCACCATGTTTGCTATACTCCAGCTTGCTAGAGCCTTTCAAACAGAATTATCTACTTCTGATGAAGAGAAAATCTGAAAGAGAATGAATGATAAAGAAAAAGAAAAGGAGAGCAAATAAAAATAGAGTGATATATAGGGAGTTAAAAGACGGACAGGGAGAGAGAGAGAAAGAGAGAATCGAGAAAATGAGCAATTTTATCTGAATTTCTGAAGGACCCAATGGTATAAGGGATCAACAGTATCAGTAAGAGTAGCTGAGTTAGCACTTGCCACTTATCAAGGACGTAGTTGATGCTGCTTTTGCAGACATCAGCTCCCTGGATATCTAGGATCAGATGCCTCAGTACAGACACCAGGAGACACTAATAGTGGTGACAATGCCCCTGGTGTGCACTAGCTGTGGAAATCATCTTTCTTATGCTGGCAGATACAGAAGACATCTGTTCTGCAATCTTAGCCAAAAGGGGCCAAATGGGGAGTTGTTTCAGGATAACCAAGACATTAACTAACATTGCATCTCTCGTTAAATATTCCAGATGTGTTTCCAGAAATTTGTGGAGGGAAGTTATGCATTAGTTTTCAATGAATGTAGAGCCATTGTGGCAGAGCAAAATAAAATTTTATTTTTGGTGATTAACATGGATCTAATTTTATCTTCAATATGCTGCAGTTGGTGATTACATGAACAATGTTGGCTTTTATCGATGCATATACCTTTTTATTTTTAAATGGTGTTTCTTTAAATTCCTTAAAACATCTTATTTAGATCCTATGCATATACATACATGAATATATATGTCGGTTAAACGCATATCGTTTATTCAGTATTTGCAAGGCAATGTTGCAATAATAAAAACAGCAAATCTCTTTTCATTATAATGAAAAGAAAACTATACTGAGGGCTGGCGAGACGGCTAAGCAGTTAAGAGAAGTTAGTTACCTCTTTTGCAGAGGAGCTAAGTTTGTTTTTCAACAACCACATCAGATATTTCACAAATGCCTGGATATTCAGGTTCCAGGGGACCTGGTGCCCTCTGGCTACTGAGAGTATCTACATTCACGTGGTCCACATAAACTCACACCAACACACACTTATCCACTCCCACACACAAATAAATATTTTTAAAAAGAATTTGAAGCTTTTTTCTTAATTGTATGTAAACTTTGCATTGTCTTTGACTCTATTCTATTTCTTCATTCTAAAATCTAATAGCAACAAAAAGAGCCCTTTTGACAATATACTGTTCTTGTAACAAAACACAGCATAAAGAAGGGTGCAAAACCTCCCAATGATTGCTAATCCACCACAGTGAAATTACTTCGCAGGTCACTCACTTCCCTGGTACACTAGAGAAGGACACAGTAGAGACCAGAATAATGGCAAAGATGGTTAATCCTCTCACTGTGCTTGCACGGAGTTGAAAATGGTAATCCAATAACCCACATGCTTAATTACATAATTCTGTACAAATAAAAGTACTTTGCTTCATTCCTTGAGAATTATTTCCCCAGTGAGCCAGAGTTGAGCATCTGTGTTCTATTTACCCTCTTGCTATATTTCGCTTTCTTCCTCCTGTGGTGATTTTTCCACCTTATTTTAATCATTGATTAGGGATAATAGTAAAATAACACCTGTTGAATTCTCACCACTGCACGTCCTCAGTTTTTCTTGATACTTGGAGAGCTCCATGGCCACAAATCTTTCAAATAATTTCTTCCTTTTATAAGGAACACATTTTGTCTGCTTACATATTATTTATATTTTTAGTTATTGGTACAGATTTAGTTTCTCTAATCACTATTTTTGACTTCCATGTTTACTTGTTTATTTAACAAAGTTATCACATTTGCAGACTGTTCACAATCTAAAGGATTTTTTCATGCCATATAATAGACAATTAAATGTTCCCAGCTTAATTTATAAAAATAAGGAACAGTTTCCTTTCCTCAGTTAAGACACAGGTAATCCCTATGGCTATTCTGGAAAATTACAGTAACCCCACATTTTAGTATATCCATGGAAGGTGTGAAGCATTCTTTGAAGTGAAGATTGCTCAATGATTCCATTTGCATTTCTATGCCTTATGTGAAGTCTTATCAACATTTGTATTCTTCTTTGCATATGCATTACATATCTTATTTTATCAAAGTAAGAGAAAAATTCTATCAAAAGGGCCCATCCTAAACTACAAGGAAATTTATTGACTCATATAAATGGAAATTTTCAATAGTACTGGTTTTAGGATAAACACAATAAACCTGGGATTATTTGAATTCTTAACTCTCCTTGTTTTTCTTCTGTACTTTTGGGCAGAGAGCAAGAAGCACAAGTTTTATATTCATGCACAATAGCAACCTGAAGATGAAAGATATGGTCAATTTTAGAAGATGTTTTTAATAAAAAGAAAGAAACATAACAATAGACTTACTATAAGCATTGAAAGCTCTATGGTACTTCATTGTCACAAATATGACCACAAGTCATCCCTTAACCAGTTAGCAGTGACGACATAGTAATGACCCATAACAGATTTCACCAAAAGAGTTGATCTGCTCCCAACAGTCCTTGTGATGTGATTTAAAAATAAAGTATGATAGCCCTGAAATCATATACTTACAAGTGACTTTGTATATACAGAGCAGGATATATATGTGTGAGTATGTATATATGAATATATTCTTTAATTTAATATATTACATATACATATATTACATATGTTGCAACAAATAAAATAAATAGAGACCATAATTTTGAGACCAAATCTGGGTGTGCATGGGGAGGGTTGGAGGAAAAAGGGGAAGAGAGAAAAATGATGTAAATATATCTTAATTTCAAAAAGTAAAGTAAATGTTTTTAAACATTTGTGGGTAGCAGAGAACCGTCAACATGCACACAGTGAAAAGATAAGGATATTAATAACATTCAGTTCACGTTTTCATGGAGTTTCTCTTTTGCTTATCATTAAATCTATAATGATATTCAAATCATTCATTTTGTTAGCAGAGACAACATGGATGTCTGTTGTCTCTATAAATATTTCAGTCATTTCTCTGATTTCCAAAAGGAGTTTGAGTCTTTTCTATATTCTCCTTTGACTCACGTCCTATAGCTCATCACACTCAGTGTTCTATAATAAGGATACTTTTGTTCTTGGGATTCTTTCCTTTGGGGATCTTTTCTGGAGTGCCTTTTGTTCTTCCTCAGGGTCATTGTTTATACTTTATCATCCTCAAAGACAACAACTTGACCTCTGTCTTTATTTTAAACATCTCTCTTTCACTCTCTCCTATTGCAATCTGACAATTGGAACATATCTTTTTTTTATCTACTTTCGCTCACTTTTGTATTCCAAAACTAGAAAAAAACATGCAGAAAACCCTTCAATCTTTCGATTCTGTATTTTTTATACTTCTTAGCTGTCCGTGTCTTAAGTCCCTCAGAAATCCTTTTGCAACATTAGACTGCATTTCATACTTTATGTTGTGCTCTCACACGGTTATACTTGTTCAGGCAAATGAAATCCTCATTAAATAAAAGTCTTTCGTACTCTATGCAAGCCATCGCAGGGCCAAACAAACTGGAGATACTGTACGTCTTTGCACTTAAAAAGTAAGGACCGTTTTCTCCTATATGTTATCCCTGCTCATAAACGTGTACATTGATTTTTTATTAAGCAAAAATTCCTATATTGATCATAAAGTCTTGGCTGACTTTTGTCTCATTTTGGTTCCACCTGCAGCAAAACTTTTCAAAGTCATTGTCTACAGTTACTGTCCCTAGCTATGATCTGATTTTCTCCTGAATTTACTCCATTGGCTTTTGATCTTGAAAATCGCAAATGTTTTGTCAAGTTAGTCAGTGACATTCTATCTTTATTGTCAAATTAAAGGTTAGTTATCATTATTTACATTATTTAGAATATGATATTATTTAACACAGTTTACAGTTATCTTACCATTTGAAACTTTGTTTCCATGGCTTTCAAATGTTCCTGATGACTTTTCTTCTTCAGGTTTCTTCTCCTTGAAACAGTTTTTTTTTTTTTGTTGTTGCTCAGTTTAGCAGAGGATGACTTTGAACTTCTTCTTCTCCTGCTACTACCTACCCATACCTGAGATGCTGGGTGTGTGTCACCAAAGTCAGTATTGTGTGGTGCTAGAAATCAGACCCCCGGGCTTCAAACATGTTAGGCAAGCTCTTTTACAACTGAGCTCCATCGTATGCCCTCCATGGTTCTCCTTATGGTTATGTTATTCTTTTTTCTTTCATTCTTTCCAACTTTCCTCATATCTTACCACCTAAATTTAGAATGCTTCAGTCTCTGCTTTCTAAGTATACCCTATAAATTCCCCCAAATTCCCAAAGTATATCTCTATTTAAAATTATCTGCCTGGATGCCAGACATCCAACACTTACTTAGCTTCCTCACTTGGGTAAAATGAAGGATAAAGAGGAAATGCAGTGAACGAAGCTAAGGTTGAAAGGAAGAACAGTAATATGTCCTCATAGATGTTGCCTGAAGCTTAAAAAGAAAGGTCTATGTACTCAATGTGATTAAAAATCCCTTGAGAACTATAGAACTAGTTCTCACTGTAAAACTATGCTAGGCCTTGGGTAGAAATAGATGCTACATATGGAACACATAGGACTCATGCTTGGATCTTAAACAGTTTTCTGAGATATTGTTTCCACAGTGGGCCTCTAGCAGTCTGTCGTATAGTATTGTTACTCTGAGCTGTTATTGTCTGCACACACTAGCTAATGACACAGGGAATGTGGCCCATTCCTGGAGGAACAATGATGTTCCTTGGTAAGGAGACTAATATTGAGAATGATGCTGTGTAAACATCCTTAAAGCAATACAAGATTGGGTGTTGGAAATATTTATCTGAAGAGTCCCGTATGCACAATGTTTTGTGAGCTTATTATAAAATAACAACAAAACTCCTTCATGAAGCATGCATCTATAAATTTGTGTTTAAACTAGGCTTGACATAATTTCTTAGAAAATTAGAATGTGTCAATTAAGAGAAAAGGGGGTATATTGCAGACATGGTTAAGCTAATTAAGATATCCAATCAGTTTTATTAACTGTAACAGGACTGTTATTGAAAACTCTATTAGAGTCAGTATTTGGCTCAGAGCTTAATCTCCTCAGTAACTAGACATTTAGGTGATGGAGAAGAAGTCCAACAGTAGGAGACTGAGAGGAAAGTTTTGTCTGTTTAAAAGACACAAGCAGAATGTTAGTGGATGTAAAACTTTTAAGGTTTAGATACAATAGAGAGTAATCAAAAGTTTGTAGTAGCCTGGCAGTGGTGGTACAGCCTTTAATCCCAGTACTCAGAGGCAGAAGCATGTGGAGCTCAGTGAGTTCGAGGCCAATCTGGTCTACAAGAGCTAGTTTGAGGACAGGTCACAAATCTATAGAAAAACCCTGTCTTGAAAAAAAAAAAGGTTTATAGGGCCTGGCACTAAAAACATTGTTTATTTTCAATACACATATATCACATTCCTCCCAAGCTCCTACTGCTAGTCAAATAAATTTGGGGACAAGATATTTCATAGTCAAAACTGAAGAAACAAAGTAAGAATAGTGGAGTTGTGGTATTGGGATAATGACAATCATTCATATTGAGGAAGATGACATAGAAGCCTGACTGCCAAGTATCAGAAGCAGATAATCCACCTCAGGTAAAGAAGAACATCTCCAGGAGAATCCAGAGGATTTAGCCAATGGCTTTGTAAATAGTTAATTAGTAAATAGTTGGTTCTAGTTAGTGCAATCAATAAACCATTAGACCAAATTTGGAAACTGCATCAGTAATCCTAGTTTTGAGTCTTAATAGGTATGGTTTTAAGTTGTTTTGGGGGTATTATATTCAGAGACACTAAAAGAATTCCAAGAAATATGTGAAGCATAAAACAAAACAGGTAAGGAAGAATAGGAATGCTAAGAGATGTTATATGTTAATATATCTATCTCTATCTATCTCTATCTATCTATCTATCTATCTATCTATCTATCTA
>LOEQ01006040.1:85659-124680 GCA_001685075.1 Bramus lutescens
TTTCTTTCTTTCTTTCTTTCTTTCTTTCTTTCTTTCCTTCCTTCCTTCCTTCTCGCTCTCTCTCTCTCCCTCCCTCCCTCCCTCCCCCCTTCCTTCCTTTCTTTTATTTTTTCTTTCCTTTAAGTCAAACTTAACATCCCCTTTAACCTGCAGGATTGTAACAACTAGTTATTTTTTCTACAATTTAAAATACCTTTGGCTCTTTTAAAAATATTTCTTTCATTTATTATCAATTTGTTTATATCTATCTGTGTGTGCTTGCATGTGCGTGGGTGTCCACAGAGGCCAGAAGGGAGAGATTTGATTCCATGAAACTACAGCTACAAGGGATTCGTAAGTTGCCCAACACAGGTGATAAGAATAAAATGCAGCTGTTCTTCAAGAGTAACAAATGTTATTAGGCACTGTGCCATATCTCCATCCCCATGACTCTTTGATTTGACAAGAAACAATATGTTCAGAGAAAGTCATAATTAAACAGATGCTACTTAATGGGATATTTTCCATTTTAACATGTTATCGGTTTCAGCAAGACCAAAAACCACATAAATTATTCCTTGTCAACTATTTGGCCAATGTATTTCTGGTTTTCACTATAAGAATAACAGTCAGGAGGAGGTAAAGAGATTTAGCCTGCTGCAATTAAGTCTCCATCAGATCTCAAAGGATAATCTAAGAAATCACTTCATCAAAATAAATAATAATAATTTCCATGTTCGTTTCCAATCTAATTTTCTCTTCTTGAACCATTTCTACCCTTATACCATTATTTTAAAGCTATCTAATAACCTGGAATTTATTACAAGACTTTAAGTCCATGGTAGATGTAGACAAACTGACTTCTCTTGTCAATTTTTATATCTACTTGACAGCTCTTAGTGATAAACTATAACACCCCTCCCTGACACACACACATACACACTGGAGCAAAGGTCAATGTGAAGTAGGAGAAACTGAAAAATAATAAAAATTATGTAGGGTAAAATGTAAAATAAATAATCCATGTACCCCAAAATTTGTGTTTTTATTTACTAGTTTTGACTAGGAAGATCTAGTCTATAACTATTAGTATTTAAAATATTATAGATTTTCTTTTGGTATATAAAAAGAGGATATATTGCTTTAGTGGCATTTTTGGTTTTGTGCTTACTGTTTTACATGTTACCTGTTTATATTAGTGTGAAAGGCATAATTAAATTGCAGCAGATATGAATAATGTCAATAGCCCTTGGAAAAACAACGTTTCAATCTCTATCAATAACTATGCCATGAAAATTTTATGGGTTCAAAAATACAGTGTTGTCCCTTTAAGCTATAAGAGTGCCTCTGTGGAAATCAGTAGCCCTGGTGAAAATTTAATTTATCCAGTAAGAAGCCTTTGCAAAACTATTGCTCTGAATGAACTTTCCCTGAACTTAAGTCTCATGATCCACTCACATTTAGTATTAACTTCTGGTCCCTGAAGATGATAGGAACATTTTAAAGTAATGATTTCTACCTCTTGGACCATTGACAAATATGTTTTCATTTACTAGTAATGTTTATAAAACATGGTTAGGTGTTTAGGAAATACAAAGTGCAGACTGGGTATTGCTCCAAAGAATTTCTCTGCATTTAAAGGCAGGGGTATCTTCACCTACAGAAGACAAATAAGAATGAGAAAGGATGATAATGCACAACTAGTGATAAATTAATGTACAGTTTTATGAAGTTCAATTGTTACTGAGTTTAGAGCAAGTTTGGTTGACATATTGCATATGAATCTTGGACATGAGAGGATCCAGAGATGTCTTCAAGACTTGGGCAGGAAGCCTTGGCATCTTAAATGTCAGACGACAGCTCTGAAGCAATTGAAATTGATAACTTACTTCCTTTATATGCAGATTCATCTTCTGGGAAAATACAAATTAACATCTTTTACTTCTTGACTATTAAAGTCTCAGATAAAAAGAGAAAGGATAATATTTCTAATTTGGGAAGCATAATACACATGAGTGTCACTAGATTTTCTGTTTCAGATACTGTGATAAGCAATGACAAATGTTCTCAGCTTTGCTACATATTAGAACAGTATAAAAAGTAAAACAATCATCAGAAATGTATAAATCTTAGCATTGGAATCAAACAGACTTAAGTGGAGGTCTACTTACAGTTTCATGGATGACCCCAAAGCAGTTACAACACACCAAAAGGTCCATTCCACTGTTGGCAGGAAGGTGTTCATTTCTGGCTGACCTGACCTGAAAATACTCACAAAGAAACTATGTTATTTGCAATACTATTTGGCCAGTAGCTTAAGTGTATTTCTAGCTAGCTCTTATATCCTAAACCCAACTCCATTAACCTGTGCATCACCACGAGGTCATGGCCTTCCTGCAAAGTTTTGGCAGGCTCCACCAGAGGCATCTGTCTCCTGTGGGCAGCTACATGGCATCTCATTGACTCTGCCTCCATTCTCCCAGCGTTCAGCTTAGTTTTCCCACCTAGCTCTATTATGCCAAGTCACTGGTCAAAACAGCTTTATTAATAAACCAATAAAACAACACATATACAAAAAGACTTCCCACATCATTCTATTATAGATAACAAGCCAGGAAATTGCATATTTGTAACTCTCTTATCATTTGCTCACAGTTCAGCTAGTCAGAAAATACTTTTTCTGGCCATTGTTACTGCTTCTATATCTTTTGGGGATACCTGATTGTTCTTGTAAATTTCAGGAACTTCTTGAGACTTGCTGGCTTTAGAATATTTCCTTATGTCCTACATAATGATCTTTTCTCTTCTGTCTAGGAGAAAATACTTTAATTTAGAGAAACTAGCTGCATAGCATCAACATTTCAAATGCTGTAGAAATAGCAAGATAAGAAATTGATTACTAAAAGAAATCGAAGTAATAATTAATAACTTAAGTATTGCATAATACAGAAATAAATAATTTACATGCTATAAATTAAAGAACTATGCTAAGAAGATTGCATCTCTATTAATATAATAAGAGGGAAAAGGACAGTATGTGTTGACATATATAAGTCTGTAAAGTTCTGTGTTTTGTGGGAGCAGTTTAAAGGAGTTCCTGTTGGATGGTTTCAATTTTCTCTGCTGACCAGTTAGTTTCTCTGAAAATCAGCTTACCTAGCTCTTAGGATTTAGAGTTGAGGTATTTTTTGATTACTATGTGCAGCTATAAACAACAAAAGCTACTGTCTGTGGTATTTAAACTATTTTAATGATTGAACAATTTTCTTATACAAAGTTAGCCTGAAACCTTCAGGGTAAAGGTTGTATGCTAAAATCAATAATAAAGGCTAGATCTGGATCTCATTTAATGGAAAGGATCAATATTTTGTAAAAGAGCTTTTGAAAGTGTAATGTTGCCACTGGAAAAGAAAAGTTTATTTTTAGAAAAACAAATAATGGTATGAATTATTGTGTTAATTAAATATATATTTAATATATGTATATTAGTTTATCAGTCCGTTTTATAATTATATACCTGAATAAAATCATACATATTATAACATTTTAATATCATACATTAGTTCCTAATCATTTACCTTCTTCCTTCTTTGTAAACTGTGCTGTCTTACTTGTGTGTTCATTCATATTTACCCATATAATGTGTGTCTCAAAATAATTATGTATACTCCATATCTATATATCTCTCAAAATTTCTGAAGAGTGTATGTGTAAATGGATTATTCATATGTGCCTGAGTATTAATTAATTATTTACTCTGACAAATCAACAGATACAGTCTAAGTTGTCCTTTTAAGTATTTCGGACTGGGGTTAATTCTAGCCACTGCTCAGCTGCTCATATATTAATCTTGATTTAAAATTTTGTGACTTTCTCTTCTGTTAGCCATTCTGCTAATATATCCTTGATACAAAAGCATATGCCAGTGTCATTTCAGGACATATGCATATATTTGGATATATATCTATATCTAAATAGATCACATATTTATAAAAAAATACATAAAGAGGATGATTTTTCACACTAGAAAGGTTTCCAAGCTGCATATATAAACTTCATGTTAATAGATTTGTCAAATTGATGATAAACATGAATGTAGCAAGTGATACTATGTGGGCATGTATGTTTGTATTTAATCCTTTGACCTGTGTCTACATTAAACCAAGGTGAATATTTTCAAATGAAATAATGAGAAAAATTCTCAAAAGTGGTAATTGTTGATAGATATCTTTGAAAATAATTTTGGGTATGTGTTAAGGTGAATTAGAAGACACATGTGAACCATTTCTTGTTTTCTTTCTATTTTCCTCTAATTGAGAATAGATTTTTTTTGATACAATATATTGTGATTATGGTTTCCCCTGTTCCAATTCCTCTGGGTTGCTCCTTACCCTCTTTCATTCTCTCATTCGAAAATAAATAGGCTTCTAAAAAGTAACAATAAATTAAAATGTGTTAACCCCCCCAAACAATCAAACTGGAATAGGACAAAACAAACAGAAAAGAAGAAAAAGAACCAAAGAAAAAGCACAAGAAACAAGTGTGCAGAGACACACACTTTTGTATACCCAGGAATCCCATAAAAACAAAGAAACAAACAAAAAAACTGGAAGCCAAGGACCTATAGGGTGAAAAAAACAAAATGCCCTGACAAAACCTCGCGTTTATTCTGTGTTGGTTATCTGTTGGTCGTTGGGCCTGACTTTAAGAGTGGTTTGTATAGTCTCTGTTTCTTGATGTCCCAAACAATGTCAGGTATGCATTTCATTTCACGGATTTGGCTTTAGTAAAATCAGACATTGCTTGGCTATTCCCATGAGTCTATGCCCCAAGGCCTTAGGCTATCTTACAGGAAGGATATAGAGTGGGACTTCCCACACTAAAGAGATTAAAATGTAAGGGTGCATTTTCCATGAAGGCCCCAGCTCAGCATCTCCATATTCGATGAGCTGCGTGGGTGTTGTCCTTGATGATGGGTCCTCACAGTCAGTTTATAGAGACCAAACCCATTGTCTGAGGAAAAGCCTGGTTTTCAGGGGTGAATTTCCATGGGAATCCATTGGCAGGGTAGCAACTCAATTGAATGCAACCCAGTCCCACTACTGAAGGACTCATTTGGTGACAAGAGATAGCCAGCTGGGACTTCATCACCCCCATCATCAGCAAACCTCTTTAGAGATGCTCTTTCTATTTTGGGGATTTTCCACAACCCTTGGTTTCCATTCCATTGTTCAAATGTCCTTCAGTTCCAGCTATCTTTCTCTGGATTCCATTCTTCGATCCTATGTTTCCTCTCCCTACCATCTGTGCCTCTCGTCCTCATCCCAAACTGCCCCAGCCTATGCATAAAATACATTCTATTTCCCCCTCCAAGGGGATCCATGTGTCCTCCCCGTCCCTTCCTCGATAACAAACCTTTCCATGTCTATGAATGTAAGTTGGTTATCATTATTTAATGGCTAATATCCACATATAAGTGAATACTTACCATAATTATCTTGCTGGGTGGGGGTTGAATTGATTAAGATTAAAATTTTCTAGTTACATCCATTTCCTAACAAATTTCATGATGTAATTTTTTTTAACACCTAGAATCATGTCAGTGTGTAAACAGACCATATTTTCTTTACTCATTCTTCTGTTGAGGGACATCAAAGTTGTGTCTAGTTTCATGTATTATGAACAGTGCAGCAATGAGCATGGTTGAGCATGTGATTGGGTGAAGCATCCTTTGGGTATATGCGCAAGAATTGTATAGCTGGGTCTTGAGGTTGGTCAAGCCTCAGCTTTCTGAGAAACCGCCATATTTATTTCCAAAGAGGCTGTACAAAGTTTATACTCCAACCAACAACGAAGGAGTGGCCCATTGGCTCTACATCCTTGCTGACATGAGCAGTCACTTGTGTTTTTAGTCTTAGCTGTTCTGGCAGGTGTAAGATAGAATCTCAGAGTTGTTTTGATTTACTTTTACCTGTGGCTAAGGATATTGAATAGTTCTTTTTTGGGGGAAATCTCAAAATATGAAACTTATTTACTTCATACACAATAATACAAAAATTATTTAACAGGCAGATGTACTATATTGATTTTTTAAATGAATTTCATTTGACAAAACAAAATAGCAGCTTTCTGAATGGTATCTTTTTCTCACATTCTCAAGACTATTAAGAATGCTGACAAAAATGTAGAGCTCAATAAAAAAAAAAGAATGCTTTTTGTCCTTTGCAGTAAAGGTCAAATGCTGTTTGCCATGCTTGGATTTCTGTCTTTTCAGTGGACTTGGTCATTTTAGCACACTCCTATGTTAGCTTCCTATTTAGACATTATATTGTTTGGAAGGAAGCCCTCTCTAGTGTAGTGTAGATTCTAATTGGTCTTAGTAATAAAAACTTGGAATCAGAAATCTGGGTGAATGCTGAAAGATCAGAGAGACAAAGGAGCATGCTATAGCGACTTCTTACCTTGTCAACACATCAACGTGAAAGGGGCTGAACTCCTGGCTCCTCGCACCTTATATTTCTCTCTCTGTCCAGCTGTATCACTTCCTTCTTTAAGTGATTCTTGTCCATTTGAGATTACTCCATTGAGATTTCTCTGTTTAGGTTTGTACCCCATTTTTTAATTGGATTATTTGGTTTGTTGATGTGTAGTTCTTGAGTTCTTTATGTTAGAAATTAACCCTCTGTTTGAGATGGCATTGGTGAAGACATTTTCTGATTCTGTAGACTGCTTTTGTCACTTATTGATGGTATCTTTCACTTTATAGAGTGTTTTCAGTTTCATGAGGTCTCAGTTTTTTAGTTTGTCATTGTTAATGCCTGCTCTATTAATGTTCTATTTAAAAAGTTGTCTCCTGCATTAAAGTGTTCAAGACAATTACCCACATTCTTCTCTGTCAGGTTCAGTGTATCTGGTTTTATGTTGAGGTCTCTCCAATCCACTTGAACTTCAATTTGTGCAGGGTGATAGATATAGATCTATTTTCATTCTTCTGCATACTGACTTATAGTAAGGCCAGCACCATTCTTTGAAGATGCTTTCTGTTTGTTCCCATTGGACAATTTTGGTTTCTTCGTAAAAATCAGGTGTCCATAGTTGTGTGAATTTTTGTCTGGGTCTCTGATTCAGTTCCAATGACCCATTTGTCTGTTTCTATGCCAATACCATATAGTTTTTCTTGCTACAGCTCTGAAGTAGCAAAAACGGTGAGACCTCCTCCAGCTTTAATATAACCCTAATGATATGTTGCTATACTCATCAATCAGTGCCTTATTCAGTTATCATCAAAGGAGCTTCCTTCTGCAGCAGATGGGATTGAATATAGAGAACCATAGCCAGACATCATGCAGAGGAAACATATAGCTCTAAATGGATTTTTCTGTCATATCAGAGTACAAAGTACCCCATGGAAGAAGTCAGGGAAAGAGTGAAGAGCCGGCTAAAGAGTCAGGGAGAAGCCATATAGTCCTGATGGAAACAGACACTTGAACTTTACTCGGTAAGCCACAGCCTTTTGGTGATACACAGATTAATGGAGATGGGTTAAATTAATATGTAAGGGCTAGCCAATAAGAAGCTGATAGGCCAAACAGTATTTTAAATAATATAACTTCTGTGTGATTATTTCAGGTCTGAGCTGCCGGCCAGCCAGGAAACAACCAACCAACCTCTTAAAACACCTTCCCATGGAACTTATTGGATTTTATGGTTGTATCTTCTTGTGCTTAGTGTAGCCACTTATCTGATTTGGTCAATGAAACACAGGCAAAACTGTTGTGTGACACCTGCATTATTTCCAACTGCATTGATTGTTGGTAACATTTAATACATATTGATCAAGAGGCCCCCAGAGGCAGCACACTCAACAAACTCTAGGTGGATATGAGATGTGGAAGTAACTCATTGTTATGGGTCTCTGGAATTCAGAGTGTATAGGGTGTCTATTATATTGACCCAGTGTGGTATACTCATGAAATGCCCCTTCTCTTTACAGATGACCATACATCTGTGTGTGTGTGTGTGTGTGTGTGTGTGTGTGTGTGTATGTAAGAGAGACACACAGAGGCACAGACAGAGACAGGAAGAGTAACAGAGGGAGGAAGACATAGGAACATAGAGACAGTCAGATATTCTTAACCATTTTTCTACTCTCAGGCCCAAAGAGTCTAGATTATCTTTACTAGTTGCATCATTTCTGAGAACAATATGATACTTTTAAAAATGCTGAGATGGCATTATCTTATTGTTCTTTTTGCTTCATAAGAATTATTTTTATTTGAAAATGTAGATATTCTACATAAATACAGCTCAGGATATGTTCAGAACTCTTTCCTTACAATATTGTGAATAATTTCAATAAAGCTGGAGCTGTTCTCTTGGGTTTGACATTATTGGGTGATACTCAACTATAACTGAGTGAACTGGGTTCAGTTGACAAAGCAGATTCTTAAAATAGACAGTCACTCTGGTAACTTTTCTGCTTGTAATTTACATTTTTTTCATTTTATTGTTTGCTGGAAGATTAGCATTTTAATTGTTTCATTGAACACAAATTTGAATTTGGCAACCATGTGACATAGGCTCCTCTCCTTTTGATGTACTAGTTCTTTAAATATTTCACGTACCCCAAGAAAAGTGTTAACTGGTATTTGTTAACCTTCTTGATGGATTATAATTTAAGTATCTGGTGTTTCTTTTTTTTCTCCTCACATTTCTTCGTACTCTGTAATTCACACAGCAGAACAAAAATCATCAGTGAATCAAAAACAGACAGTTTACAAGGAACAGTTAAACCGGTCTGCTTTGGACTATTCCTTATAATTTTTTTCATTATTTATCCAGTTTATTTTCCATTTTCTTCCATTCTACCTCCTAGAGTCATATAGTCAATATTACTCTCTTACCATGTATGTGTGCGTATTCCAAAATGTATGAAATCTTCCAAATTTAGGTATAATATTCATAGGCATTATTTGTTTAACAAATATTCATCTAATGGAATCTCATTCCAGATGTATTGCATTAATACAAAGTCCTATCCCTTATAAATCATATATTCTAGTATGTAGTCAGCAAAACTGAAAAAAAATATGAAAAATGTAATCTTATTGATGATGAAGCCAGGAATGAGAAGCAGAAATTATTCTCATGAATAGATGGATAGGACTATGACTTAAACGAAACCTTAATTGACTAAATGATATTTAAGCTATAACTTAACAGAGGGTTAGGACTTCTTTCTAGGAAATTCACTGGTCTTCAAAAATTGAAAAGTAAAATATTTAGCAGATATTTATAAACAAAATTTCCAGCAAGATTATCTGCTTTCTAGCATCCAGTTTCTGAATCTTTCTTGTCCCTTACTTCATTCAAATTGATTTTGCCATATTGTAATATTACTTTTTCAATTATGCCTGAAAGATAATCTTTGGAAAAGTGTATAAGTTTTGATGACATGTTTCAGTGGTCTGTCTTTCACTTTGTCAGAAAGAATATAATTGGAAGAAAATTTTAAATGTGTTTGCTCTTGTGCCCAAGGTGAATTTATGTGCACCTTTTTATATGCATATTTGTCAAGGCTAGTGTTTGATATCGGGTATTTCTACTGCTTTCAAAAAAAATAAAAAAATTAAGATGCAGATTTTTACTGAACCTGGATCTCGCTGGTTAGGCAAGTCAATTTGTCTAGCAATCTCCAGGTGCTCCTCTTTGACTTCATTCCTCCCCTCCCCCAGTGCAAGGATTATAAACACACATGGAAGAAATTTATTTGGCAAAAAACGGCGTTAGCTTATACAGTTGGCAATTTCTCTATTTCACCAAAGATTTTCTTTTTCATTATATATATAAAATATCTGGTACCTATGAACAAGTAATATATCAAAGTATTCATAATAACACTGTTCACAGAAATAGACTTTAGTGACTATGGATAAATTATTGTACCGAAGCAAAAAACCAGTAGGCAACGATGATTGAAGCAGTCAGGGTTCATTAGCTTTGTCTGTTGACTCTGAGTTTGGCCACATACATTGGCCAATGGAACAATAACAAATATGATGCAAGGAAAAATTCTGAGTGATCAATCATTCACTGAAACCTGTTGATGGAAGAAAGTCTGAAACTACTCTTCAGTTTAGAAGCCCATGTCAATCTGCAAGGTAAACAAACCTTTCCCAGGTTACTCCATCACCTTGACATGGCAGATGTGACCCCTCACAGCTGGCATCTAAATGCACAAAATACCCTCTTACAACATTTCACATAAATCTCTTCCCTGCCTGCAGCTACATGCATGTCCACAGAGAAGGCAGCGAGAAGTCCGCCAATCATAGTCCAGCCTGGGTTGTTGAATAACAAGATTGTCATTCAATGAATGGTCACTTTACTGCACCATTGTGCCTTTGAAATGGTGTTTATATGAAACAAATATTGAATGAACACATTTAACCCATTGTTAATTCAAAATAGCTTCTTTCCTACAAAAGTAAAAATATATGTGACAGAAAACATACTTGCAAGATATGGGCACACTTTCATTTTACATTTTTCTTATTTTAAATGCTACTAAATTTCCAGAAACATAAAAATTTTCACAGTGCATAGTATCAGGTAATATATTTAATCAATGTTCTATTTTTAATATTTAAATTATTTGGGGCTTTATACTGGTAGAAGTTGAAATGAACATGTCATAATTTTATAAGCACTTGGGAAAACCTATGAAATCAATCCTTTCTTTAAAAATTGTTTACTTTTATTTCATATACATTGTGTCCTTGCCTGCGTGTATGCCCATATGAGGGCACTGGATCACCTGGAACTAGAGTTACAGACAGTTGTGATATGCCATATGGGTGCTGGGATTTGAGCCTGGGTCTTCTGGAAGTGCAGTTGGTGCTCTTAACCATTGACCAATCTCCCTAGCCCTAGAATAAATTCTTAAAGGTAGATTTAATAAAAGCATAATTAAAGAAAACTATGTTTGTCATAAATACCATTTTTAGTAATTGCATTTACAAAAGTAAAAAAAAGAAAACATACTCCACACCAGAAAATATGTAATTACTCACTTTGTTAGACATTTGCAAATATTTGCTATTACTTTATAAATTTTTTACATTATTATAGTTAAAAAATTATATCTCATCATTATTTGAATTGTCACACTTTGCACAGAGTATGCTGTCTCTATTACTAGTAATTTTTTCACATATATGCAGTGTGTTATTACATATTTTATTGAAGATACAATGTTTTTGACAATTGGTACGTGGTTGATTGAGCTCCACTCTTATTAATCATGACTATTTCTCCTATTAACTAAGGAGACTGCTCTCTTCCCTTAGATCCCAAACCCTAACCCTAATCCCGTACTTAGTCACATCTTTAACAACGCTTTTTTACCCATGATAATTCATGCATTTTTCAGTGAACTTTCTTAACTTAGAAGTCCAACACCAACATGAGAGAACTTATTTTGAATTGCTTATCTTCATATTCTTTTCTTCTTTCCTTCCTTCCTTCCTTCCTTCCTTCCTTCCTTCCTTCCTTTCTCCCTCCCTCNTCTTTCTTTCTTTCTTTCTTTCTTTCTTTCTTTCTTTCTTTCTTTCCTTTTAAAGACAGGGATTTTCTGATTAGCCCTAACAGGACTGGAACTCACTCAATAGAACAAGCTGGCCTCAAACCCTCAGAAATATGCTTCCTTCTACCTTGCATGTGCTAGGATGAAAGGCCAGCACTACCATTCCTGGCTCTAAAGTTGTTTTTTTTTAATAATTTATACAATATATAATATATAAAATATAGTATAATTTTAAATATAATTTAAATATTTGTCTACATTTCTTCTGGTATGCCATTTTCCTATCAGCATGCACATTTTCTAAGGCAATCTAGAGGAGAGGATTGTGGAGAATAAATTATAATATTTTCTGTGTAGAATCTATTACTTGACTCATCAGTTGTAGGATCAAATCAGGATAATCAGAAAAGAGATGTCATTAGGGAAAACAAAAGTAACTAAACTTGCATGTTATCTTGATTAACTATATCATTAGCAAAGCTAAATAGCAATCACTTTAAACATTGAACAAATTGATAAGGTTCTGAGACCCATTCACCTGTCACACACTTGCCTTCTTAAAAGCATCACTTATTTGGGGAAAAAAGCAGTTTTCATGTCTGAGAAGGATCAAAAATGTATTTTAATCAAGCATAAAAATTGGAATAGAGGACTAATAAAAATGGAAAAATACCAAAAGGTAGAAAGAAAGGAATTATACTATGGTCCCACTAACCAATAAATACACACACACACACACACACACACACACGCACACACACTTACACACACACATACACAGAAGGTAACAAAGCCAAAGTTTCCCCCCATGAATCAGTAGTTTCTCACTGTTTATTTTAAATCTAATTTTACCAATCATTGTGCTTTTGTTCTGAGTAAAAACAATTCAGATGTGTCCATATATTTCTCAGTGAACACTAGAAAGACAGAGAAAGCACAAAGCATGAACTATGTGTAGAAGTGTTAAGATAGTGTCCTCAAGCCCTCACTACTAACAAGATGTTCAGGACTTGAGGTGTCAAAAAGGATAGAGTAGAAACAATACATTTCTTACAATGCTTTACATGCTTCTTTGCAAAACAAAGCTTAAGCATGTAGACAATTGAGACACATGAAATTAAAAAAACAGCTTCATCTTTTTAGAAAATCCAAATTATTTTTAGAAAGCTGAAATCTCCATAGGCACAAATGTCTCAAATGGTAGTCCTAAAATCTTTATTTAGGACAATATTTTGACTCCCTAGGCAACTGTTGTGCCATTCTTCCCAGAGTACTGATACACAGGAATGGAATTAAAATGGATGTAACTAATTGAGGCATATGCTCTACATATCAGAATAGTCCTTAAAGACATAAGAGATATTACTTGACACGTGGAAAACCATCATAAGAGCCCCACAAAGTAGCATAATTAAATACAATTTAGCTTTGTCCTGAATCTGCCTATCCTATCAAAACTATTTGTTTGAAAATCAGGTTCTTTATATCTGTCTGAATATGGAGCAAGCTCTTTTCAATCAGTAATACAATAGATGACTATTGTGCTCTTCACAGAAACCTTTAGCATTCATTAGGTTTTCATTATGGAGTTAAGGGGGAAATGGAGAAATGGAATTGCCTTCTGTCAAAAGAATTTACCACATAGTTTGCTTTGGGAGACTGATTGCTAGAGAGAGAGGAGAAAGACACTATGAGTGGTTAGTGATAACCAAACAATATTGTGGACAGCCTCATCGTCAGGGTCTTTCATTAGAATGTCATCATTCAATGCTGAGAACACTTCCCGTTTTTAATGGTTACAGTTTTGAGTTCCGCACACACCTCTCCTACAGCTTCCCTGCCATTCACTTGAAAAAAAAAAAACACTTATGAGGAATGAGCTGCTGCAATTAAGAAGAGAAAGGGCGACAGACAAATATTTGCTTATCCACAAGAACGCATTTGGAAGTTTTCCTTCTGAATCTCTAAGTGCTGGGAGACAGCTGTAGGTAATCGGCAATTTGATCTGGGAGGTGAGTACAGAAAACAGCGTGGTACCATTCTCTCTTTCAAAGGCTTCATAAGTTGAATGTTATTGTTTTTATGGGGAGAGACATAATCATAAAGCTATGGATACCATGTACATAGAAAATCGAGTTGATTCAAAAATGCTTTGTAAAAATATAATTTGTTATTAGCTTTTGAATACTTTTGGAGTTCGAGCCTAGAGCTTTAGATCTCCAAGCAATGTAATCTTAAGAACTAACTCCTCTCTTTAACTGTAATTGTTAGCAAGAGAGAATTTCGAGTATTGCCTTAAACTGAGAGCCAGTAAATCCCAGAAAGGGCTGCACGCATGTGTTGCTATGTGGCTTTCAGAGTGATGTTTCCTTCCCAGTAAAGGTGAGTTTTTACATGTTGGCCTGCCTAACTCAGTGTATATCCTCTATGCAGAGAACTGCTGCCTGCTTTCCTTCAGGAGACTTATTGTGGCAGAGAGGAAGAGAAAATAATGTGATTTGTTAATATCTTGGACAACCTCATTATCACTGTCTTTCATTAGATTGCATCATTATTCAACACTGGGAGTGCTTTGAGATTTAGGAACCATGGTGTTTTTTTTTTTGTGTGCCAAGAGACTTATTCTTCTGTTTTATCCTGAGAGGGGAGTTGTCTCAGCAGAATTATCCATTGACTTTTTGTCCCAAACATGCAGGAGAGAAATTCTGTAACAGTTGTTGCTTTCATGGCATCAAGTTTTAGAGAATTTTCTATCCAGCAGTTGATGGACTGACTTATAGGCTTATGTGTACGAAGCACTGAAATTACACTCTTAACTGGAAATGTATTTTATTTCCTCTGAAAATTATATTTGGAAATAATCAATTAACCATGAATATGGAATATAATACAGAAATGTATTTCTTAGGCCCTCATCTCATATACGTGTGTCCAACCTTTTGACACTGTGACAATTTATTCTCTACAAATGTATTGGACTTCATTTACAGCTGCTTTGGGATACATGCATCTCAAAAACTATAGGGCGGGTGTACCTGCACCATTCATGAAATCAATCCTTCATGTGTATTAAATTGTAGTAAAATACAGTTAAAATAATTTATCTTCTTAATCATTTAAGTGCACAAATCACTAGAATTAGACAATTCATTCTGCTGTGCAATCAAAACCATCATAATTCTTTATAATCATTTCATCAAAACTGAAATTATAACTCTTCATCAACTGCCTCCAGCTAGCACTGCAGATGATGCTCTGTTCTCTGCCTGTGCAATCTGGATTGCCTCATATAAGTAGAATCATAAAGGATATGTCCTTTTGTAACTGTCTTATTTCACTTCACCTGATATTCTACACGTGCATCTGTGTTGTAGAATGCTATTTATCTGTGTGGTTCAGAACCCTTCTCCATCCTTATGTGGAGTCTTATCCCAATGTATGCATACGCCACATTTTCTTTACCCAGTCTTCTGTGTATAGATATTCTTTTACTTTCCTCAACATTTTAGCTGCTATGAATATTGCTCCTATGATTATAGACACAAAAGCACCTTACTGAGATTCTTTTTCCAGTTCTTTTGGGCATCTGTAATCATTTGTGGAAGTTTCAGACAATGTGAAAATTTCATTGGTAGCTCCTTGAGGAATTATCATAATGTTTATAATAATGACCTCACTGTTTGACATTCCATTAATGGTGTCACAAAAGCTTCAATTTCACAGAATTTTCACTAAGAATTTTACTTTATATTATTATTTTTTATTGAAAACATATTTTATAATATAGTATATTCTGACTATGACTTCCCTTTCTCCAAATATCCCAACGCCACCTATATCAACACCCTTTCTTTCCCTGTCCCATTAAGACACAGTCATAAATAAAAATAAAAATATAAAATGCAATAAGAAAAAAACAATAAAAAAGTCAAAGTAAAAGCTCAAGAAATAATATAGAAAGAGAGACATACATTTGCATGAAATTACACTGAAATCCCATAAAAACGTTGAAGCAATGTGAAAATTTTTTTGGTAACTCTTTGAGAAACTATCATAATGATTATAGTAGTGTCATTATTACTTAACATTCCATTAATGGAAAGCCAGAAACCGTAAGATATATGAAAGTAAGAAAAAACAAACAGCTCTGACAACATTATGAGCATTACAAAGCAAAAAAAAATGCCATTGAATCCACTCTATCAAAAAGAAGTGTTTGTTCTACTTCCATCCATTTATTTGCAAATTTTATGACATATTTTGTTGTTGTTGTTAATTGTTTATTTTTTTAACCACTGAGCAATACTCCATTGTGTAAATGTGCCACATTTTCTTTATCCATTCTTCAATTGAGGGGCATCTATTTTTTCCAGGTTCTGGCTATTATGAATAATGCTGCTATGAAAATAGTAGATCAAGTGTCCTTGTGGTGTGAGTGTGCATCCCTTGGGTTTATGTAGAAGAGTTGTATTTCTGGGTCTTGAGGTAGATTGATTCCCAGTTTTCCGAGCAGCTGCAAAACTGATTTCCAAATGCCTAGTGGGAGTGCTGTACAAGTTTGCACTCCCACTAGCAGTGGAGGAGTGTTCCCTTTATTCCATATCCTCTCCAGCATAAACTGACATTTGTGTTTTTGATCTAAGCCATTCTGACAGGTGTAAGATGGTATCTCAGAGTCATTTTGTTTTGCATTTCCCTAATGATTAAGGATGTTGAGCAATTCCTTAAATGTTTTCTGGCCATTTGAGAATCTTCTGTTGAGAATTCTCTGTTTAGATCTGTATACCACATTTTAAAAATTGGATTATATGATATTTTGATGACTCTAGCTAAGACTGCTAGCAGTAGTGGAGAGAGTGCCTGACCTGACCTTCTGTAATCAGATTGATGACTATCCTAATTGTCATCATAAATCTTTTATCCAATAACTGATGGAAGCAGTACCAGAGATCCATAGCCAAGCACTGGGCTGAGCTCCTGGAGCACAGCTGAAGAGAGGGAGGAGGGATTAAATGAGCAAGGGTGGGGGTCAAGTTCATTATGCGGAAACCCACAGAGGCAGCTGACCCAAGCTAGTGGGAGCTCGTGGACTCTATATTGACAGCTGAGGAGCCTGCCTGGGACCAAACTAGCCCCTTTGAATATGGATAAAAATTGTATGGCTTGGCCTGTTTGGGGACCAGTATTTACCCCTGGTGTATAAGCTGTTTCTTTGGAGCCCATTCCCTATGGTGGGATGCCGTGCTCAGCCTTGATGCATGGGGGAAGGATTTGGTCCTGCCTTAACCCCATATGCCAGCCTTACTTGACTCCCCATGGAATTCTTTATTCTTCCTGAGTAGTGGATGGGAGATGAGGGAAGGAAGAACTGTGGGTGGTATGTAAAATGAATAAAAAAAGATAAATGAAATAAATAGAATTCAATGCAATTTAAAAAGAAATGAGGTGGTTTGTATACCCAAAAATCCCCACTGAAAAAAATTATTTTTTCGTTTGTGAAAAGTATTCATTTATCAATAGCTTCTGGATTAGCGATGCATGTTTGTGTCTACTTCTCCTCTCATTGCTGGGACCCTACCTGACTCTGCACAGGCCTTGTGCTTGCTGCCACAGTCTCTGCAGCTTCATGTGTGTATTGGTGCTGCTGTGTCTAGAAGGTCTTGTTTCTTTGGTGTCCACCATACCATTTGGTTCTTAACATCTTTCTTCTATTTTTCAGGGTGCCCTGATCCCCACGGGAGCAGATTTCACAGAGACATCTTATTCAAGACTGAATGCCTCAAGGTCTCTCATTGTCTGCCTATTTTCTAGCTGTGGATCTCTATACTTATTCCCATCTACTTCAGGGGGAAACTTCCCTGATGATGACCCAGAAAGACACTGATCTATGAGACCAGCAGAGTGTCACTGGGAGTCATTTTACTGCTATGTTTCATTAGCAGAAGTATAATATTCTGTTTTATTCTAGGTCCCTGAGCTATCTAGTCTCAGTTTCAAAGACACCTGAGCAGTGTCAGGGATGGATTCCATCTCATGGGATGGGTCATAAATCCAATCAGATATTGTTTGATTAGCTCCACAGGCTTTGTCCACTATAGCGCTAATGCATCTTGTACACAGGTCACCATTGTAGATTGAAGGGTTTGTAGCTGGGTTGGTGTTTTACCTTCTTCTTTGGTGTAGTGTGCAAATTAACTTCCAGTACCATGAACACTAGTAGGTCAGGTGAAGGCTGTAGGTAGGCAGTGGCTTAACTTCTCCATGTTCAGTGCATTGTATAGATGTTTTCTTCAGCAATGGGCTTTACCAACAGTTTTTGGAGCATAACCATTTACCTTTGCAAACAGCCTGTATTGATTAGGGGCTCTCATGAAATCCCTTTGCCAGCTACTCAATTAGATGTAACCTATTTCTGCAGCTGGAGTCTTCATTTAGTGAAGAGATATATCTAGTTGGGGCTCTTTTGGTCCTGCTATTAGGTGATTCCATTGGTGAACACACACACACACACACACACACACACACACACACACACACACNCGCGCGCGCGCACAAAGCTTCTAGTATATTAGGTTTCCATAAAACCCTCAAATGGCCCTTAGTTAGCTGACCTTACCTGTAGTCTCTCCTTCCCTGTCTTCAACCCCTCCTCATTTGATCTTCTGTTGCATGTTCCCCTCATCCATTCTTAGCTATCTATTCTATTTCCCCTTCCTAGGGTGATTCATCTGACCCCTGGTCCTTCACTCTATACCTAACCTCTGTGGTTATATGTTCATATGGGTTGTAGACTGCTTATTGAAGACTTAACAGCTAACAACCAAATATAAGCAAAGACTTACTACGTCATTATTTTTTATTCTGGGTTAACTCAGGATGTTTTTTTTTCTCCCACTTCTATCTATGAATTTCCTTCATTTTTAAACTTCCAAGTAATGTTCTGTTTCTAAATGAAATGTATTTTGTGTATCCATTCAAGTGTTGACAGACACCTAGTTTGTTTTCAATTTCTGACTATTATAGAGAATGTTGTCATCCAAATGAATATGCCCTTTTATTTTATTACTTTTTTATTATTTGAAAATTTTCTATTTTTATACATTGAAATATGATCATATTCCCTCATCCTCATTTTCTCATTTCAACTTCCCACATGACTTCTCCTACCTGTCCTCCTTACTACTTCATGTCTTCTTTTTTCCCACTTTTCATCGATAAACTTCCTAATATAATCCGTACAGTTCGTATGTATATGGATGTGGGGACACCCACTGCAACATTGGGAACCTCCCAGTCACCACATCTTCCAAAAAGAAAGGTTCCTCCCTCCACTTTTGAACTCTTTAATGCCAATAGTTCCTTGACGGATGGGCTTAGAAATAATACAGCTCACGTATGCTAGGGTTTTGACTGTTTTACTCTTGTGCAGGTCCCATGCAGGTAGCCATATCTTTTGTGAAGTCATGAGTGTGATGACCCCAGCATGCCTGAAGACAGCATTCACTCCTCTCCATTTGCGGATTCTTATATTCCTTTTGCCTCCTCTTCAGTGTTCACTGAGCTGTGGTGGTAGGTGATAATATAGATGTCCTGTCTCTTACCTCAGAACCTTACCATGTTTTAATCTCTTTACTGATTATTGTCAACTACCAAAAGAAGATTATCTCTCCAAACATGCGAGCAGCCCAGGACTATGTATATAAGAGTAGATAAGTAGCAGGCAGTTTGACATGACCATTTAGCAAAATAACAATAGCAGGTCCTGTCTGCCATGCTGAAATTTTTACCAGGATCACAGTACCTGATTTGAAATTCCCTCCTATGAAGCAGGCCTCCAATCCAATCAGAAAGCAATTGTGACTCTATTGTACCCGTACTGTGCCTGGCATTTCTGTGTTGCACCATGCTGGGTCCAGGGCTGGAGAAGACCATTGGTGTCTTTTCTTCCCTAGAAGGCCCTTTATCCCCTTCTAACACTAATAAAACTGGTCAGTAGGGAGGAAGGTTCCCAGTTGGTTTGGAATTGATTTTTCTATGCCCTGCGGTTAAAATAAGTAGGGTTTTACTGTGTAGTTGCAGTGGTAAACCAAGGTTAGTGCCAACAGACTGTGCTGTTTTGGAGACTTCTGGGACCTCCCTAACTAATAACTTGTAAGGAGGTATCTCATGCCTTATATTGCAATTTTCATTTAATAACCTATGTGTTCTGGGAGACACACTGTCAACCCACATGGGGAAATTCTCATTGCTTCAATTTGTATTTTTCTAATAGGGACTATTAAGCAGTATCTGCATGCTTTTTTGCCATTGTATATGAATTTTAGAGACATGTCTATATAAATCCTTACCCAGTCATTCTGACTTCAGCTTTTTGAGACAGGTTCTTTCTATGTACTTTAGGCTGGCCTTGAACTTGTGGTGCTTATGTTTTAAGCTAAGCAAAGCTGTAAAAAAGACATACATAGCCATTCTTAGATATTTGCCCATCTTATGTCAATGTATTTTTGCTACTGACTTTCAGGAATTTAGCTAGGGATCATGGTGCACACCATTAATCCCAACACTCTGGAGTCAGAAGCAGGCAAATCTCTGTGAGTTCAAGGCCAGCATGTTCTACCAAGGGAGATCCAGGAAGGCCAGGGAGGTTTACACATAGAAACTTTATCTTGAGGGAAAAAAGTTTTAGTATTTTTTGTTTAATATTAATGCCTATCAAATACATAATTTATAAGTATTCTCTCCCATTCTAATATTTTGATAACATCTTTTGATGCCAATTTCCTTCTAATTTTCACAAAATTCAATCTGTCTGTTCATCCTTTGGCAATTCCTTTGACTTCATATTAAAGAAACAATTGCAAGTGATTGACGTTTTTTCTTTCTGTTTTGAATATTGTTTGGTGAGCAACCAGAGACCCCCTCAAAGGAAGTACTCTACTACTGAACTATATCCACAGACTTATTTTGAGTCTTGTGCTCTGTGTTTTTTTAAAATAGATTGCCAATTAAGTCCCCTATTTATGTTTTGGGTTCATTTGCACCATTTATAATAAAATATTAGATAAAAGTCCAACTTCATTACTTTGCAAAAGGTATTTAGAGTTTTCTCAGAAATATTTCTGAAAAAAACGTGTGCCATTTTCAGACATTAATTTGAGACCATTTTTGAAGACAACTTGATTGCACACATGAGGGCCCATATCTGGGATTCGCTGTGTGTTCTTATGTTCTATATATCTTTATGTAATATTAGACTGCTTTGAATTTTAGAGCTGTGTGATAACTTGCATTGTTTTTGCAAAGCTTATGATTGAACTTAGGGTCTGTCTCACTGAAGTCAGCTGTCAGAGTTCCAGCTTCTTTCTCTTTCAGTTCTGTGATGTGTATTCAGAGTATTTTCAAGCTCACATAAAATTCAGCATAACCCAGGACTGTCAATAAAACAAAACTACAGCCTACAGATTGGGAAAAGATTCTCACCAATCCCACGTAAGAGAGAGAACAGATCTCTAAAACATATAAAGAACTCAAGAAGTTTGATATTAAAATACCAAATAATTCAATCTTAAATGAGTTACAGAGTTAAACAGAGAATTCTGAATAATCTCAAATAGCCAAGATATGCTTAAGGAATCGTTCAACATCCTTAGCTATCAGGGATATGACAATCAAAACAACTCTGAGATACCATCTTACCTGTCAGAATGGCTTAGATCAAAAATGATAATGACAGCCTGTGTTGGAGATGATGTGGAATAAGGGGAATACTCCTCCACTTCTAGTGGGAGTCCTTGTAGAGCAACTTTGGAAATCAGTATGGCAGTTTCTCAGAATATTGGGGATCAATCTACCTCAAGACTCAGCAATACCACTCTTTGACACATACCCAAAGAATGTTCAATAATACCACAAGGACACTTGCTCAACAATATTTATAGCATCATTATTTGTAATAGCCAGAACCTGGAACAACCTATATACCCTTCAATTGAAGAATGAATGAAGAAAATGTGGTACATTTACACAATGGAGTAGTACTCAGAGGCAAAAAGCAAACACATAAACAAACAAAAACAAAAAGAAATCTTAAAATTTGCATGGAAATGGATGGAACTAGAAAAAACTCATCCTGAGTAAGGTAACCCAGACACAGAAAGACAAATCCTCACTTATAAGCAGATAACAGATGTAGAGCAGATGATAACCAGGCTATAATCCACAGCCCTAGAGATGCTAGGTAACAAAGAGGACCCAAGAGGGCCATATTGATTGGCCTGGAAAGAGAAATAGATGAGATCTCCTAGGTGAGCTGGGGGCAGGGGAATAGAGGGCATGGCATGGTGGATGGGAGCATGAGGGATCAGGACGGTGCCAGGGAAACTCCCATGTCTGGGAGATCATGTACTTTATAGTCACAGCTGGAGAGCCTGCATGGGACCAACCTGGGTCTACATGACAAGCTCCCACAAACTTGGGTCATCTGTCTCTGTGGGTTTCCCTGTAGCCATGACCTTAACCCCCCTTTTCTGAAATGATCCCTCTGCCCTCTCTTCAACTGTACTCCTGCAGCTGACTCAGTTCTTAGCTGGTATGTTGTGGAACTTCTAGCAGCGGGACCAGGACCTCCCTGGCCCATGAGCTGACTCTTTGCAAACTGTTTCCTATGATGGGGCGCCTCCCTCAGCCTTGACACAAAGGGAGGCCCTTCATCCTGCCTCTACTTGATAAGCCATGCTTTTTGACTCCTATGGCCTTACCCTCTCTGAAACGAGTGGATGGGGTGGATGGAGGTGGGGAGAGGAAAAGGGAGGAGAAGAGGGAGAGGGAAATGTTGTTGATATGTAAAATAAAAAAAATAATAAAAAATTTGTGGTGATTTTATTTTTGTGTGTGTGCTGTAACAAATAAAGCTTGTGTGGGAACTAGCCACACTAGTTAGCCGCAGAGGCCAGGAAGTTTTACCACACACCTTTAGTCACAGTACTGGGGAGACAGATCTCTGTGAGTTCAAGGCCACCCTGGAATATACTAGATTGATCTAGTCTTAAAGAGAGACAGAGTCAGGCAGTGGGGACTTACACCTTTGATTCCAGCACTGGGTTCACACACCTTTTATCTCAGCCCTAGGAAGATGGAGAAAAGGGTGATATGGCTGGGCAGAGAGAGGAATATAAAGCTAAAGGAGGCAGGAGCTCACAGCATTCAGTCTGATTCCTAGAAACAGGATCGTGCCTATTCGGTGTGAACTTTCTGAGAGGTAAGAATCCTCATGGTTGGCTTCTCTGCTTCTCTGATCTTTCATCTTTCACCCTCGGAATCTGACTCTGGGTTTGTATTTAATAAGACTAATTATTATTGCATTACAAAATTTAGCCTGTTTATTTTTATTTCTACAAAAGTGGAGTTTTGATAGCATCATTGAACCTATCACATCAGATGATATCAATATCCTAACCATACTAAGTCTTCCAATCCATGAGTATTGAATATGCCACCATTTGCTTATGTTTTCCTTTGTTTCTTCTAACAATATTATTTTTCTTTTATGTATAGATGGCATAGTCAGTGTCAGTTGTCAACTTGACTCATCTGGGAAGAGTAAACCTAAACTGAAGAATTTTCCAAAAGCAGGTTTACCTGTTGGTATGTCTCTGAGTCATTTTATTTACTGCTAATGGAGGAGGACCTAGACTACTTTGAGTGATACCTCCATGGGCAGGTAGTCCATGTGCAAGATGCACAAGAATGCTGGTTGAGCATGAGCCAGGGAGAGCAGGTCATTAAGCATCATTGAACTTAAGAAAATTGATTAATGTAACACATTATAATAAGAGTCTGAAGGGATAAACAGAACATCTCACTGAAGAAGTAAGCCTTCATGTATTTCAATACCTTCATAATTAAAAAAATAGTCAGTGAAGTCAGAATAAAAAATATCTACCTAAACACAATGGAAGCAACCATCAACAAAAGTCATACTCAGTGGTAACTGCATGGAAAATGGTCCTGTAAGACAAGGGGTGAGGCAAGGTATCGTTCTTCATTTCTCCTCAACATAATATTAGAAGTTCTAACTGAAAATTAGCAAGAAATAGAAACACAAAAAATAAAAAATGAAAAGAAAAAATATATCTAAATCAAAAATAAAACAACCTTCTATGGAGAAATCCCTAATGAACAGCAGACAAAAATAATTTCAGGACATGGTAATAAACACCAGGAGCATTTCCTACAATCACAGTCAAAAATGAAATTGTGAACGCAGTTCCATTTATAATAGCAGCAATAAAGAGAAACACTCAGGAAATACCCAGGAGAGAAAAGACGAAATGATTGTTGTAGTCTCCATTTGCTGCTGTGATAAAACACTGATGAAGACTGCCTTGGGGAGGAAAGGAACCTTGACTTTTCAGCTTACAGATCATCATCAGTCAAGAAATCAAGGCAGGAAGCTCAGGTAGGTAGGTTTCAGGCAGAAACTGTGGAAGAATTCTTTCGGTTACATCTATTTCTCTGTGGTTTTTCTATTTTCAGTTTCATTTATCTATGCTTTAGTCTTTGCTATTCCTGTCTTCCAAACTTAGATTTAGTTTGTTCATTTGTTTTTTTTGTAAATTATAAATAAGTTATCATTTTAGGTCTTGTTGCGGTTATCATTACATCTTCCTTCATAAACACTGTTTTTGTTCCCTTTTGCCACATCTCATAAACTTTGCTATATTAAATTTTAGTCTTTGTATCATTGTTTTCTAATATCCTTCATGAGTTCCGTTTTTGTCTATTTGTCCTTAAGACTGTGTTGTTTAATTAACACAAATTAGATTTTTTTTTCCAGCTTAACCTCTGTTTATTTGTTTTCAACTTTGGTAGAAGAGCAAATTTTATGTGCAATTAAAAAATAGTTTGAAATTAATTTACAGCCCAGTTAAAGATCTCTCTCTCTTGTTGTCTCAGTGTCCCAGAGGTGAGGGAATGCATAATGATATTGTATAGTATTCTGCATAGCTGCTAAATGCTGTTAGCTTGCTGGGATTAGTCGTCTACTATCTTTGTATTGTGTGATATATTTTATATCTATTATTGAGGATGAGTTATTGAAATCTGAAGCTATTATTGTAGAAATTTCTATTTGATCCTTCAATTATTGTCCTGTTTTGTTCTGCATATGTTTTCAATCACCCATTAGAGGTCAATAAGCCTTAGATGTTTGTATCTTATGGACCCAACTAAGCTTTTATAAAATTACAATATACTTTTTGCCTCACAAACTTTGGTGTTTAGATTCTTTTTTGCATGATATTAAGTATTGTCTCTTTTGCGTGGGATATCTTTTACCAACTTTTACTATCAACCTATTTTGTCAGTGCACCCAAAATGAATCTTTTGAAAGATAGCAAATAGGTAATTCTTGTACATTCTTCCATTCTCTGAATATAATCTTAAGAAACATTTTATCAGTACAAGAAGTATTTTTGAGAGAAAAAATGAAATTTAAACAGGTGATATGAAAATATTTTAGATGCAAAATATTAAAGATGATGAAATGACAGTAATATATACCTTAAATAAAATTAAGATCTGAGGGGATGGCTTAATAAGTAAACTGCTTGTGGCATAAGCATGAGAAATGGAGTTTGGAGCTTCAGTATCCATTTAAATACTAGTGGATTTGGTTGAACTGTAATCTGTAATCTTAGCTCTTAGGATCTAAACAGGGGGTCCCTGGAGCAAGTTAGCTAGCTAGAATAGCAACTGAGCTAGGGATTTCAGTGACAGACATGCCTCAGTGTATAAGATGATGAAAAATTAAAGAAAACATTCAACATCAATTTTTGATCTGCAGACTCACATACATTTGTACACACTCAAATGTGAACACACATATGCACACATGCATGTACACACACCACACACCCATATCACAACAAAATAAATTAAATTCATAGAGTAAAATTAATTCAGAAATCAGATTAATATTATATGTTCAATATTTTATAAAAATGGCAGGTCCATAATTTTATTTTTCAAGTAGTTTGTATTTTTTATAATATGTGATGTCCATATTTCTATGACCATGGTTCTGTTAATATAATTCTATTTAGGTTGATTTTGTATGTAGGATACTTTATTTTTTTAAATTGTGACAGTTTTTAAGTTTAAGTTATATTGTTTATAGCGGGATATGGTGGTGCATATCTTTAATTCCAGCAATTGGGAGGCAGAGGCAGGTGAATTTTTGAGTTTGAGGTTAGCCTGGTCTGCAAAGAGAGTTCTATGACAGCAAGAGCTACACAGAGAAACCCTGCTGTGAAAAACTGATATGTGTATGTATGTACATACACATATGTATCCAATTATATGTACATAAACATTGCTTGTTTAAATTTTTAGCAGATAATTTCATTGAACAAAATATTTTTAATTATTTCTTGAAATGCATTAAGTGATTGAATATTACTTTCAGAACAATGTTTTTTATTAATTATTATTTGAGATAGGGGAATATAAGATAAAACTGACTCTCACTATGTAGACTAGGTTGGCAGAGAGCTCATAGAAATCCACTTACCTCTGCTTCCTATATGCTGGGATTAAAGTCATACACCGCTGTTTCTGGCTCTTCTTTGAGAATTTCATTCCATATATTTTGAATATATCCACTCCTCTCTTGCTTCATTCCACAACCACTCTCTCCACATTACTTTTCCTTCATAGGCAACCTTGAGTTTTGTTCTTCTACATCCTGGACATTTATTGATTCAGTGTGTGTTCCCTGATTAATCTTGGAGTCTTAGCAGGAGTGGACCTGCTAAGGGTTGACATTTTGATTCCAGTTTCGGGGGGGGAACTAACCTTTTTGAAATTAATTTTACTATTTGATAACATACATAGTTTTATGAGGGAGAGGGAGGGAGAGGGAGAGGGANGAGAGAGAGAGAGAGAGAGAGAACGCCGTGATCTTCAGTTATGTACCCACTGGTGAGCCTACCAACTTCCAAACCTGTGCCTCCCACAGGTGGCCAGAGTTAAATTCAGTGAGTTCTAAACCAAACAAACAAGCAAAACAACAAAAACCTGAAGTTGGAAAAGAAATTTGTAGGTATAGGAGTGGAGTAACAGTATGAGAAGGAACTCAGAGAGAGTGTGTGGTGAGAATCACCAGAATGCATCATCATGCATGGTATGCATACAATAGCTTAAGTGTTTTGTTTTTCTATGTTGTGGGAGACTCTGCCCAACCACTCTTTCAAAAACCTGCCTGCTGTGAAAGTTTCAGTGCTGATTTCCCATTTCCACATTAATTTTGCTGACTGTCTAGAAACCCTTGTTTACCCAGCAAATATAGAAGGATTATTTCAAACATGGCTTTATTGATTCTACTGAGCCAGGCAGTTATATGAAATGCAAAGCATTGGATAAGTTTGAATAAGGTTTCTTCATCAAGAAACATGGAAGTTCTCTGACTCCTAATTCTTCACCAGTAAAGTTTTCTGATGGGGGATAAAAGTTCGCAGAAGATTGTTAAGGAAGTGACATTTAACATAGTGAAACCAAACATTGAATAGTGTACCAATTAAGAATCACACAATAAAAGGCAATCGCCTATCATTATGAGGAGCAAAGAAAATATCCAGAACTCAAGAGCTCAAACTACATCCATAATAAAGCAACTTAAGACAGCTGGAAAAGATAAAGGCTGAGCAGTTACTTCTAGAGAGCCAGCTGATGCAAAAGATCTCAGTCAGGAAGGAGGTCGTGCTTTCTTCTTTCTTCCAAACAGTCCTTGCTGACAGGACCTTCCCATTTTAAGTATGTTCAGAAGTCAGTTTGACTAGAAAAAGCATTTCTTCCTCACAAATGGGAATCTGAAATTCAGAGTCCATTGTAGTATACCTTTTAGTGAGATTTTGTCTATTAAATCTTGATAATGAACCAAAATAGTGAAGGCAGATAGGTGAACACACTGGGCTTTATACAGTCTTTTTGTCTCACTGTGTAACTAGAGTTTAAATTTTAATTTCCTTTTGGTAATTTAATAGTCAAAAAGTTATTAACTTTAGCTTTTCATTTCATTTTAGCTTGCTGACCAGGAGGCAACATGAATCCAAATGTCAGTCATAATTTCCAATTCAGCAGCACCCTGGCTACAATGTCTGCTTTTGAGCACTATATGCTATGAAGAAGCCACGTTTAGAGTTAGACAAGCAATCATCTGTCTTCAAATGTGTTAGCAGAACAAGTGTGAGAAGGACCACTGTATCTTCCAATTCTTAAAAAATGTACATTGTATTTCTCAATGAATCCATACACATATTCCATATTTTAACATATTACTTCCCTTACCGAAATGACAATGTAACAGAGTTTTCAGAAGTGTACCAATGAATTTATCAGGTCATCTCTGTTGTAGAAATAAGGTAGTTGCTAAAAACATCAGAACCAATGGACTTAACTACTTTATTAGATTTACTGTGGTGAAGCAAGTTTTGTGTAGTATAGTAAGATGGCAAATGACGCATTTCATAAGTCCATGAGTATTGACGATGTCAAAACATGGTAGATAGCAAAGGCAAGTCAGATTGGGTGACATTCTCAGAAGGATATGAGAAACAAATTTCTCACCAGTGAAATAATAATCTAAGAGATTGGTAAATTGTTAGCAGGTAGTTGGTCAGATATCCCAAGAAATACCAGTCTTGGGAAGTGGGAATGTAGGTCACTGCTTTTGGCAGTCTGCACATTCAAAAGGATTAGAAAACAAATGAGGTGTCGGAGATGTGTAGTAATAAGGGAGCGGCCAATGAAAGTAACACATAGACAGATGACCCTCCTACATCAGAGATGCTTTTTTTTCCATTGATTTTTATTGAGGTCTACATTTTCCTCTGCTCCCCTTCCTGCCTCTTCCCTCCCCTTCCACCCTCTACCAAGGTCCCTATGCTCCCAATTTGCTCAGGAGATCTTGTCTTTTTCTACTTTCCATGTTCATTAGATCTATGCATGTCCTCTTAGAGTCCTCATTGTTGTATAGGTTCTCTGGGATTGTGATTTGTAGGATGTTTTTGCTTTATGTTTAAAAACCACTTACGAGTGAGTACATGTGATAATTGTCTTTCTGGGTCTGGGTTACCTCACTTAAAATGATGTTTTCTAGCTCTATCCATTTGCCTGCAAAATTCAGGGTGTCGTTATTATTTTCTGCTGTGCAGTACTTCATTGTGTAAATGTACCACATTTTCCTTATCCATTCTTCCATCGAGGGGCATTTAGCTTGTTTCCAAGTTCTGGCTATGTCAAACAATGCTCCTATGAACATAGTGGAGCACTTGTCTTTGTGGCACGATTGAGCATCCTTTGGATATATACCCAAAAGTGGTTTACTGGGTCTTGAGAAAGCTTGTTTCCTAATTTTCTGAGAAATTGCCACAGTGACATCCAAACAGGTTGTACCAGCTTGCACTCCCACCATCAATTCAGGAGTGTTCCCTTTTCCCCACAACCTCTCCAGCAGAAGTTCTCATCAGTGTTTTTGATCTTGGCCATTCTTACAGGTATAAGATGGAATCTCAGAGTTGTTTTGATTTACATTTCTCTGACTACTAGGGAGATGAAATGTTATTGGCCCCTTGCAGTATCTTTTCTTTACCAGTGCTATTTTGTCTGAGAGCTTTGCACACTCACGAAAGTGACTAGAGAATAAGGAAGACTCATATTTATAGGCTGCCTATTTATTAAGCTTCTACTTAGCAGTGGCTATTGTTTAATACATAAATGACCAAAATTTGTATTATTGAGTTTTGATTATTTTTATACTAAAAATCTGCCTATCAAAAGTTTTTTCTTTAATATTAGATTCATAGGTTCTCCCTGAATTAAGATGTCAGCATCATACTACATCAAGTTATACAGCAAAGACGTTTGTAAACAAAGTGAAGTATTTCCCTTGCTTGTCATCTAAAACCCCAAGGATAACATCATGGTGGGAAAAAAGTCCCAAATATGCAAGAAGATTACATAACATTGGAGTCTAAGCATCCTGATTATCATAACTATGTGATCCCTGAAGATTGGCACAGAACATATTCCAGGCAAAACATTTTAGTTTTCTTGAATTGTGGCTGCAGAAGACCAGACTTACTGATCAATGGCTTGGATGACTCCAACTTAATGGGAATATTTCACGTCTCTTTGTGTTCTATAGACAAATATTTAGTCTTACTAAGAACCCAATTCCAATGTAGAAGCAATTTTCCCAAAGAAAATACAATACTAGCAGGTGAGAAAAGACTCTTTTTCCCCGAGTCGTAGAAGACATCTCAGTTGGAAGGCTCAGTTGGAGACAACTCTATCATGGACCAATCTTCAGAAAGTGGACTGCAGGAACAGAACTGGTTCTGTGAAATCTGTTTCCAGAATTCAGACAGCCTGATAAGCATCGCAGTTTGCACTTAGTGTTGGAAATTTCTAACTATCTCTTTAAATACATCCAGCTACTGGAGGTGCAGAAGCTTAGCAATGTGTCAAGGTCCCGAATTTGAAGTGTATATAAATTTTGAAGTTAACCTCTGTAATTTGGCCTGCATGTGTCTTAGTAAAGAAGATACCATGTTGCCGTTCCCTGCTCACCGGGACCAATAAGTGAGCATGTCTGATGTAATGGACTCCAGTGACGTTCTGTAGATAAACCAAGTGACCTATTTCCTGAAGACCGTGTTATGACAGAGACAGTAAGAGTTTACTTTAGACCTGAAATTAGATTCCTCTGTGTCTACCAGTGAAAGTAAACTGCCCCCTTTCCCTCTATATTATAAAAAATGTCAATAGCAATATACGGGACTCACTCATTATTTTCAGAAGTGACGCTATAAGACCCCACAGTGAGTAACTCTAACCACAGACAGCATCAATCCATATAGATCCTGTTTTTATTTTTTTCTACAGCTATGTAATTGCGGTGAAGTTTGCTTTATAAATCCAACAATGAATAGTAAAATAGGACAATTATAACAATATACTGAACTAAAAGTTTTTCAAACATAAATTATTTATTTCTGTAGATTATTTTATGAATATTGTTGGACCATAGGTAACTCTGGGTATCCAAAATTGCAGAGTGGATTTATGGAGGAGGTGACAGCACCCGGGTTTAATGGCTTTTTTGATTTATTAATCAACAGTGGATCTCTGCTGTGTGACAATTGTCTATTTTCAAGGTGACCTAGTACAGGGCTTTCTATTGACTTACCTATAAGGAATTTTGGCTGGCATCACTGGGGTAGTTCTACATATAGTTCTACATATAACACCCAAAAGTTGTCTGAAACCAACCTTCTCGGAATGATTAAAAATATGTTTAAATATCTGCAGCTATTATGCTATAGGGAAAGTCAGATTATACAGCCATGCCATCTCTAGCCATTTCTAGGTTTCCTAGTTCTCCAGTGAGATCTGAAATACTGGAGACTTTCATGTCTCTGAATAGAGGAATGGTTTTCTATTGGGTAGAAGCTGATGTTGTAGTTTAAATTTAAATTAATTGATCCATCCTAATATAATATTACATCTGAAGCAGTCATTTTTCATAGTGGTAGTATTGCACAGTTGCCAATTATTGAAAATATTGTCCCTACATTCTCTAAGGAATTTTGATTTTTAAAATGTCTGGTCCTAAAATAGCATTGCAATTCGCAAAATCTATTTCTATATTTTTTATTTCTATTACTCATTTCACACTCACTCTTTCTGTATGCATTATGTTGTAAAACTATGTTATGCACAATGTGCAATATGCACTGCTACAAAAATAGCCTTCTGTACAACGAATCCACACAATACAAAGGTTTTATTATATGTTTAAATTCAAAGGATCTTATAACATATTTACTTATTCCTAGTTACTATTATGGGTAATTACATCTGTTTAATCTTTCAAGATTTTTTATTTTGACCAACCTATCAGAAATATTTTACTTACTTTTTATAAAGCATTTGAGTAATTACATTGAGCTTCAAAATAATTTCTAGCTAATAATGAATCTAAGAATAACACAACGTAGTCTGCTAGACCACAAGGTACAGCATTCTGTCCATTTTGTGTTGCTAGGTGGAATTGGTAGGATTGAAAAATTAAACACAATATTATAATAGGTGACCTTTAGCACTGTTTAACAATTACAAAAGCCTCGGTTGCTATTTGAATAATTTCCGTGCTATTCGAAACTCTTTCACATTAATACCAGAGACTAGAAATAAGATCATTTTCTTATTTGTGAGGGGCTGGAAGATCCCAGTCTTGGGCTTTTCATAGCTCTGCTCTGTCTTTCATATCAGTGTCATTCTCAGAGAAAGTTAATTCAGCAGCCAAAGGTCCCTTTCAATGTGTGTGTGTGTGTGTGTGTGTGTGTGTGTGTGTTTTCCCATGAGTTCAGATTATCATACAGTTCTTAACTGTGAATGTTCATCCTCTTAACTGGTTGGTAAAAATACTACTTCCATAGCCAATATTATGTTTAAATTTTTGCTAATTTACGGAACGTTCATGCCATTTAAATCAAAAACCCCAATTCAGTTTGGGTAAGGAAGAAACTACTATCAGGACCCATGAAGACTTTGTTTTCTATGTATGCAGTTAATTATTTCATTTGCTTCGTAAGAAGCCTGCATTCCCAGTTCACTGTCCACTACCACTCAGGGTAAAAGCATAAAGGTCAATATGGAATGGTTAATGACCAGAAAACTTGCAAACTCGGGGAATTTTAGAAAGTGTGAAATTGGGTATTTTCATCATCTGATCCTGCCTGGGAGAAATTAATAACTTGTTGGGTCTGATATTTAAAAGCATATCAAAGTGCAGCAAAATGCTCCGAGTCCCCAATGCATGAAATGCGGCATACTCTGAGGGCAGCTTTTGCCTCGCCACCCTTCCTGGGCATAAGAAAACATATAATTCACAGGAATCAGCGGAGACGCTGCACTGTTGGATGATAGAGAGTTTTTGAATATATAAAGTTCAGCGCTTCCCCAACTGGGTTTAAAAACTTCCCTTAGGAACAGTTTCTGCCACAGAGTATTTATTACCTTGAATAATGTGACAGAAAGAAATGGAACAAAGGAAATGATTTTTGCTAAATAAAAGCAGCCATCAACTCTCAAAAGATAAACTAGCCGTATTTCAGGAGGAATACAGGCCAATGGAAAATGCTGCTGTTTTAATGACAATTTGGAGGAGCCGGTTTTATTTCCCAGTACAAAGCAGGCTCACCGGCTCCGTTTAACTGCTCAAGTGTACACAGCTAGACGTCTGAAAATCATCAAAAACTACCATTTGGTCTTCTTTTTGTTAGTTCTGCCCTAACAAGCAGGGAGGTCCTGCTCCCTAGAGCTCAGCTTCTCAGCACAGACAAGGACAGTAAGTAAGAGAGAAGCTCTTAGAGAAATCAAGGCAGAAATGAAAGCTCTCAGGGGCTCTGGGGACCAGTGCAGTCAGGAGTCATGGTGCTCCTGGGAAACAGGAGGCTGGGATGGCTGCCAAGGAGTGTCTAGAAATCAGCAGCCTGCTTTCGACTTGGGGGTGGAGGGAGGGGCAGGTTTTTTTTTTTTTCTGACTCCCATAGCTGTGAAGCCTTGAAGATGGCTCTCTCCCCAGGTAAAGTCATACCACAAGGAAAGCTTTTTCTCTCTGATTTTCTTTGTATACCTTCACTATCTATGTACGGTAAGATGGGAAGTGAGATTTGGTGAAAATTATTTTCTGCTTCTCATCCAATTCTTTTCCCCTTAATGTAAATTATTGGTCTGTGTTTTGACCCAAAATAAGCTTATTAGATTTTATTCTCAAGAAAATTTGAATACCTACAAGGTGTGTTAGAGAGGAAATACAGATGCAAAATCAAATTAAGGGGACGTCCACAGATAGGTTTGCCTGCCCTTTCAATACTTGTCTAAAATTTCTAATCTGCCTTTCTGTGCCCTAAAGTCATTTAAAATATATTAAAATATTCTTTCCTAGGAGGCAATTCTCCTCACTGTCAAATTATGGTATCACTTTGTAAGTGACATGTCTTACTTTGATTGTCAAGTTGCTAGCACTCAATGTACCATATAAACGAATTTGAAAATGATCTTGTGTAGCCCAGTAGCATGTGCAATGTATATGATATGACAATTAAAATATTTTTGTTAGGTTTTAAGAATAGTGGTCACCAAGAGAAACTTCAAGTGGGTGACACAGAGTCTCTGCTCTACTTTGAAGATACATAGCCTTTGATATCCTACGGGTTTGAAGCTCTACTGTGCGGCTGTCATTTCTTTTATGGCTTCTGGGAGTATTATATTGCTTACAGAAATGGAACGCTCAGAGGCAATAATAGATAATATATTATAAGACATGTAAATCAGCATTTATGTATCAATTTCTTATGAGATTTCAGAGCACTGCTGTGAAATTCTCTGCAATAGCTCATGCTAGGTACCTATGGAAATCAACACCCATATTGTAAATAACTCAGGAAAACTAAACATTATCGGGCGCTTAGAGAAATCACTAAGAAAATTCCAGACATTAAAGAAAGCAACAAGAATCAATGACACATATGCCATTATCTCTCTTGCGGAGATTTTTACAATTCCTTAGTTAACTGAGCGAAATCTTTGGGGTTTAGCTTAATTAACATAAGTAGCCATAAGAATACTCATCTAAGCATAATGAGAAGTTCTCAAATTAAACTCATATCTAACATATGAAACTTCTAGAGAGCACTCCCTTGGCAATGAGTGCAATTCAAATTTTTTATGTTTTCTTCTGGATAGTATGTTTGTCGGCTATGTATCTTGAACACTTCAAACTGAACCATTTAGTTTTCTACCTGCAATTAAACTTAAATTTCAGGTCTGCTAAGTCTTGCAAAATGCAGCTTCACTTATTTGGAAGAGGTTCATTTGAATGTCCTCTTTAAATAGCTTTATTTTGTTGAGGAAAAAAGAAGCCATGTAATTTAGTGTTTTCTTTCTCCATACTTTCAACTGTGTCAACCCTTTTTGGAAGACTGCAGTTTTGTTTCAACAATGAGTGGTTTCAATCCTGGGCGTCTCAATCTTTTCTGAGGAGGGTAAGTGTTGGGTATGAGTTATCTGTTGATAAAGCAGAGTGCTGATTCCCAGGAAATCATGTGACATTTGTTCCAAGTAATTCATTTGGTGGGTGAACTCATATCATTCCGTTGACAGTTAATGAGCAAACCAAAATATTGCAGGTAGTAAGGATTAGTTGCTGAGCTGTTTTCCATAAAAACATAAGGTAAAATCCTTATGTCTTTAGGGTCATAGCAGGTACCATGAACAATTTTATGTTTTCTTAGATCAATGAATACAAGTATGTCCCAGCACTCTCTGGCTCTTCTGCAGTTTTAATTAAATACAAGGGCAAGGAAACATAAGGTAGGCATTTGAAAGTTATTAAATTTAAATAGCTGTAAATATCAGCTTTTCTTTGAAGCACCATGGCCCAGACATACGTCAGGGCAAAAGGCAAATTTTGTAGCAGTGTGATACTTCTATCAATATTATTTTTGTTGTTGTTAAAGGCACAGGAAGAATGATTAATTTATTTGTATCTGGTATAATGAAGTCTATGTCATTTAATATTTTTATATTCACAGGCTTATTGGAAGGATATGTTTACCAAAATGTGATTCGTGATGAGTAGACAAGAAAATAACTTTCTATGTCTATTAAAGAAAAGTACCAATCATAAGTTTTGTTTATAACAATAAAACATTACCTACTAAGTCCAAATCAGAAAATGGGTCTAAGTTAGAGAAATGACAATCCAATTCATTATTTTTTATTGATATTCAATGATATTTTCAATCAAATACTCAAATTTGATTATTGTCATGAAAACCTTCAAAGTAAAATTATGATCAATTTCATAGGAGCTATAAGACATATAGAATTTTCCAGCTTTGCCTTTTACACAAAACACTATTGTTGGGCCACTTCCAAATCTGACCACTGCAGTGACATACAAATTATGAACTCACGGGGTTAAACTTCAGACACATTCATGTAAAGAGAAGCCTGACTCATAGCCTCACTAATTGCTTCGCCTTAGTGAACCTACGAATCACTATTAAATATTGAGCAGTTCCATGTTTTAAGTTCTTTGTAATGTTTCTATAGGGACCTCAGTGATGTTGTCAAGTGCTTTTGGTAAAGAGGGGGGTCAGTGAGTCAGATGGTGGTTCAATTACATGACTAAGAAATGTGGAAATATTGGAAGAGAATGCTAGTTCTTTAAGCAAAAGTATGCTGCAATGTTAACAAAAGATACTTCCTAGGGAATTAATATGTTTACTAAATACATTTTAGCATATTTTAAATGAACAACACAAAACCTCAGTAACCTAAACAATAATTATAACTAAATAAAACTCCATATGTGAAATAAACTATGTGACATTAGCTAATTGACGGTGTGATGGAACATTGTTGGTGATGTGTTTTATATGAAGTCCATTTTTAGATGAGAACTATCACAACTATACCCCCAAGTAGCAACAATATCAGAAAAGTATATTGCACTAATTAATACTTTTAGGTGCAAAATTCATGCAGATGGTATAACAATAACTCAAAGAACCTGACATGTGATCCTCAAGTGTGCTGTGTAAATTACATAACCAAGACAGTATAAAGGTCTTTAATTCTTGATCTGAGGGAAAGAAATGATTTTGGGTTTCCTTGATAGTCAATGAGGGAAGAAAAAAGTAATTTTCCTGCCAATTGTCAAAACTGAGTGTATGCCATTTCTTTTTCCTGAGAAGTGAGAGTATGTTGCTGTGGTACGAGCTTCCTTTAGAGATACATCGCAACAGTCATATAACACGCAGTGTTAACGTGTTTCTGGATGCACTATGGTGACAGTTTCAATTGATGTTTTGTCATTTGCAAAGTATCCTACTCTTCTGTAAAGTTAAAGACCAGCACTCACAGAGGTCATTTCATGATCTCTGTGGAAATGTTGAGGTGTAAATGGCTCATTTGTTTGTTTGTGGTAGCCTGTTTGCATAGTGTTAGTTTTTTCTTGGATCTTAAAATAGATATTTGATTTTTAAAAAAGCAAGCACAATGTAAATTGCAACAGATGTGCAAGTTGTTAATCAATGCTGTGCCAATGCGCTGGCAACTTTAAAGCCCTTTAACCCTCTTGTAGTCACTTGAGATAAAAATAATTATTTGTGGAATTTGAGAGGCTATTGATTGGAAATTCTGAGGCACCTACTTGTGTATACTCACTCTTGAAATGTGCGCAGAGAATGTGCTTGCACTGACTCCATCTGCTCTGTAAAACCCCACTGTGGGAGGGCATGCACCTCCAAGTTGGATAGTTAAAGCACTTCAATTTGCATAGCTCTTATTTTAATATTTCCCTAGATGAGGATTCAAATAATATTATCTTCAGTTTCTACAAAAAGTTTATTTTATTGTGTTATCAGAAACATTTTCAAACAACCCACTAGGTCATGTCCATATGACATCATAAATTCTCTTTGCAAAAGGGACAGACAGCACCCTTCCTTGCCTATAAGCAAAAGACTGACTGATGCTTGATTCGGTCCTTAGAAGCTGCAACGATGCTTTATCAAATATGAAGAGTGGAAAGTCAGTGATCAAATGTTCTCCAATATGACTGAGAAAGGGCTGTGAAGACTTGGACTTGAACAACTAGGACTTATTATTGTAAAACCTTGGGATTTTTTTTAATGAAGGTTACTATGCAGAGTATTTTCCTTTGATTAATTTAGACTCAGAAAATCAAGTAAACAATTTAGTATACATCTTTGATAGCAAGCAAGTAAAGGCTTCACCAGAGGGAAGCAATGGAAGGCTAACACTACATGTCTAAAAAAAGAATGAGAAACCATGAAAGGCTCACAGTACATATCTAATAAAAGAATGGTATCATATAAGTAAATCACATATATAATTAAGCTATTTTTAATTTGCTTGCTTCCTGGGAAATATTTAAATCTGGAGGAAGCTGTATGCCCAAGTGAATATTTCTTCAAAATGTTAAAAAGTTATGTGGATAAACCTTCACTAATACAGTGTAGACATGCTATATATAATGTATAACCTTATGTAAGCTAATAATGAAGAATATTCATAATTTCAGGTCTTTGCATATGGAAGAACATTGAGTCATGATCTATTACTTCCAGAAAGTGAATTAAAACTCAGCAAGCAGGTTAAAGTGGAAAATAATTTCTGATATGTTTGTGAAAATATAATTAAAGAAACATTAATACTGGTCCCTTTAGCTTCTTTATGAAAAGAATATATAACTAGCAATTTTTGAGGGCAGAAACATGCTGTTTACTTTAAAATATTGGAATTTTCAAAGCAATGGGATCAGAGAAAAAGAAAAAAAAATAGAAAGAAAATCTCAGACAGGCACATCATGTGCCCTGTCTCCTTGACATGTAATTTGTAGGTCTCGATGTGGCTGCTTTGACAAAATGCTAGGCATGTAGAACTGAAAATGAAAGTTGTCCTGCTGCCTGGCTTTAGAACTAGCTTAGATTGGTGGTAAGTTCACAAATCAATGATTTTTCTTATTGAAAGATAATAGATTTTAGTAATACTGGAAAAAGTTAGATGCCAGAGAGGTCACTGTAGGGGGTTCAGGAAAGCTACAGCAGTTGTCAGAATAGCAATTATTCCCCAGCAAACTTGTGTGATAGAAGGGGTAGCAGCTTATCCGGGCTAGAATTGGTTTTTGATTTGACTATGCTTATCAGTATTTGGGAGAAAGTTCTGGAGGAAACCAAGGGAGGGAAAATTCTCTGGGACTGTCTCCTAAGCCAGTAAAATATCCAAGTCAGAAATAACCAGGTGACACTTTGTCCAGATAGCTGATACCAAGTAAGAGCTTCTAAGTGTTGTTAAACCCAGAAATCGATTATTAATATTTATTGTGATCGATACGTATCATAGGACAATTTGAAATCAATGTCAGTGAAGAAAATCTGTGTAGCTTAGAAGTTGCTTTTTAAACCGTTAAAGACGTGTGCAATGTGAATCCTTTTTCTTCAAGACCTTCATTCATGCTTTAATGTTTAACACCAGCTATCTTGTTAGTCTTGCATGTTCCTGCCTCCTCTACAGTAGAGAAGTAATTATTCCTCAGCTTGCTGTGGCTTCTGAAAACAAACAGCATCTGAAGTTGACCTTAGGCAGGCTGCAGTCTCTGTGGAGCCTTTGTTGGCCTACTGTCCTTCCTGACACCCGGGAAAGAAAGGCAAATGCACACCAAAGCCACCACCACCAAGTAACTGTTTGAAATCTTCAGCATCCTATAGCCACACTGATGAATGTCTTGCATATCATCATAGAACCTTCATCTGGCGCTGGATGGAGATAGAGACAGAGACCCACATTGGAGCACTGGACTGAGC